>OOFJ01104512.1:0-22858 GCA_900323375.1 Benthosema glaciale
TCCCAAAATTAGGCCTATGTGGCCAGGAACACAGATGCATGCATATGTACAGTACATGCATGCACTCTCTCTCTCTCTCTCTCTCTCTCTCTCTCTCTCTTTCTCACACGCACACACACACACACACACTTAAAATATGTTGTTTCTTTATCCTTTACATAGGGGGATAGCAGTATCCGTTACTTTGAGGTGACGGATGAGGCTCCTTATGTCCACTACCTCTCCATGTACGGCAGCAAGGAGAGCCAGAAGGGGATCGGATACATGCCCAAGAGGGGACTGGAAGTCAACAAATGTGAAATTGCGAGGTAAAATATTTACAGTTGCAAATTAACGATGAAACCTGGAAATTTTTACTGTGGTGTGAATATTTTGTATTCTTTTATGTCCAGATTCTACAAGCTCCACGAGAGGAAATGTGAACCCATTGTAATGACCGTGCCCCGCAAGGTAACTACCATCTTCTGATGGTCTTTCACACTGGAGGACAGTTTCATAACGTGTTGTATTGTTAAAAATTGATGCAACCCAGAAAATAGCTTTGTCCTCACAACTCTGCACTTTCGCCCTTGCAGTCTGATCTGTTCCAGGAAGATCTCTACCCAGACACCGTCGGTCCAGAGCCGGCCGCGGAAGCTGACGAGTGGTTTGGTGGCAAGGATGCCCAGCCGATCATGATCTCATTGAAAGATGGGTTTGTAACGACGACAAAGGCCAAGCAGTTCAAAGTTCACAAAAGTCTCCTGAAGACCACAACTGCTTCCATGGGAAATCAACAAGACAGCTCCAGTGGGGTGAGGAAGTTGAAATTCCTTCAATTCAGCTTTCGTTATATAACTTATGCAAATCTCTGAGTCAACTTCAAACTCGACATGCGTGTTGCCGAGTGTAAAGTCGGTCGGATGGGCGGTTGTCCAGAACCATCAATCTGACTGACCGTCAATATACCAATATATAGACAAATCCACGGATGCCCTGGGCGCAGCCATTACTGAGGTTACTGACCTACTTGTACATATGTGCTGACCTGATCACATTTGTGATGACGGCTATGGACGTTTTTAGCCCAGGGCCTGGTTGGAACAGTTTCTCACCATAATGCTTAATAATGACTCTGAGTTTAGTTATGAGATGTTTAGGATCCATGATAATTGGACGGATTCTGTCGTGGTCGAAGGACTCTGCCCTTCGAAGTCTACCTCCCACTCTAATGAGTAGCTTGCTACTTTTTGGAATAAGTTTATTTGTTTGTTTTGAGGGCATTGAACTCCTCAGGATAACACTCTGGGCCCCTTGCAGGAGATGCTTCTCTGAGTCTATGTAGTGTTGAGCCATGTTTGAGTTGTGATCTGCCGCCCCTTGAAGCATATTGTTTGTTTCCTCCATGAGATCATCCCAGCTGCTGTACTTGTTTGGATCAGAGAGGTTTGTGTTGTCAGACAACATCACTGTGCCACAGAACATTGATTTCCTATGTTCCGCCACAGATTTTGAACCAGAAAGCACAGCTGGATTGGAGGAACGGAGGGCCTTGATTCCATCTGTGTGGCTGAGAAAGTTCAAGGAGGGTTTTGCCACGTGTTAAATCGACATATCTCAGTGTCAGTCAGTGACTAAATCTCAGCTACTCTTGTGCCAACAAATACCTTGTAGCGACATGAGTCAGATGTTAGCCATGATAAGACAGTTGTGGAATCTGTCCAAAGGGTCACTGTATGGTTGTGGCTTAGTTTCCGAGTCGAAGGACCATTTTGTTGGTTTTAAAGTTCAAACTGGAGCCACAAACCACCAGGAAACAAGGATTTCGAATCAGTTATCCAGTTTATTTAGCAGGATAATGATTAAAGTGATTTTTGGTTTGGACATTTGGTTTCATATGAGTCTTCTTGTGGAGCGGTCGAGCGGAGGGGAAATTAACCTTGTAGTTTGAGATCCATGATGTTGTCAATAGGATGTCATAGTACTAATGAGTGACGACATAGACTGGCCTTCTGCAGGTACTATAATAATGGCAACTGCACAAGTAGTAAAGTGTTTTGTTTCTCATTTGGTGTTTTAGCCTAGTTAGTTCATAACTAAAAGTACATACAGTAGTACTCGTTGTGCAGGGCTTTGTCATAATACTGACTTTCATAGTCTGGCGTGGCCTCCAAATACTTTGATCATTGTTACTGCACTAAATAATCTGACGACGGGTAGAATGTGTATTGTACACCGAAGGGGCATGCGCTCCAACAGGCATTGCACTAGTTATATAGAAAGCACACTGTCACTGTTCTCCGATCAGGGTCTCCTGAAAACAAATGTTAGACTTTTTTCAAAAGCTTTTTAACTTGTTTCACCTTGTCAAATGACAGTCAGAGACAGTTAATTAGCCTTTACTCTCTGTCATTGTTAGTATGACTAAGTCTCTCTCTTTCCCTCTGTCTGTTTCTCAGGAGGTCCAGTCTTTGCGGAATGAGGTGAAGCAGCTGAAAGAGTCTATAGCAGACCTGACCAAGCGTGTGAGCGAGATGGAGAGCAAGCTTTAGAGGAGAGAAGGAAAGAGGTCTAGTTAGAAACAAACAATAGAGTGGAATAAAATGATGTGTAGAATAGAAAGAAATTGGCTTTCAGTTTTCTGATAGCGCAAGAGACAAAAGGGAGAGAAAATAAAATACACAAGATTTAATGAAATTTCAGGTGCATGCCACTGCCAAATATAAATTTTTGGTTTTGTTTTGCTTGAAGCTTGAATTTGTTTATTTGGTTTTTCTGATAAAAAAAATGATAATAAAAAAGGTTTTAATATATGCTTTTTCATATTTTCAAATAAAGTCTGTATTATTTTCAAAGTAATTGAGTCATGTCACTTTACCTATCCTACTGATTTTGGTGACTCCCTGTGCACAAGACATTCTCAAAATCCAAGCACATCTGCTGATCATGGTGGATGAACCCAAACCACTTGACGGACCCCATCATAGATACATGTAAATACCTCATTGTCCGCTGCTGTTCATCAGAGTTACAGTATGTGTTAACACGGCTAATGCATGTACAGTATGTCCATGTCTGTCTAATGAACGAGTCCTGGGGTCATGGCAACTCCAAAAGTCAAGCTACGTCCATTTTTATTTTAGCACTAAATCACAACTCTAACTATTCAGTATTATACAGCACAGTAGTTTTATGGGAACAATTTTGGTAGCATAGTTTGTAGAAAAGAGTGTTAAAATTGTATGACAAACAGGATAAGAAAGTTAACTAGATGTGAAACGGAATCATCTTGGCAAGACTGCCATAATACCCCTTCCATCTGCATCTACAGTTAATTGTGTTTTTTTTTCTTTGATGGCTGTTAGTGTTCATGTCATTGTCACTGACAAATTCTTCAAAGAAAATATATTGTTCAAATTACATGGATAATGGATATTATATATTATTGACTATGAACTGAGATCCAATAATATAATAATAGCTCCATTTATGTAGCATTGAGTCACAAAACAAAACAAGAATTTCACAGTTAGTAAGCATTTAATAAACAGAAACACACACACATTTATTTTGTATTACATTTTAAGCATTTATTGATCACTGCGCAACACTGACAATTACAAAATACAATGACACTGATGACAAATACAATGACAACTGGAAATCAATTTTTTGTTTTGACGTTTATGATGTTTTAAATGTTTCGTTACACATGTGTTCCCTGAGGCCAACTTAGGTGCCTTTTTAAAAGATTGTTTTTTTACAGCATTTGTGATTAATTTCATAGTGAAAAGGATAAACTACAAAAATAGAAGAAAAAGAGGGAATGGGATAACATATAACACAACCTGAATGTTTGGTATGAGGAATATTACTTATTCCTCATACATATCAACAATTCATACAGTATAAACAAGCTAACCTCAAGCAGTCTCTTGCTTGAGTGAACAAACTTGAACTGTAGGCTGTAGGTTATGAACTCGCCTATAGGTTCTGGTTTATATATACGATAAATGTATTTTGGACACAAAATTGGAAAACCACACAATCCGCTCGCTACTTCCATTTGGTTTTGCAAACCCAAACACCTAACAGTGAAATGAAAGAAATTGAGCCAATCATTAATATTCCATATTTACAACCACCCCTTTCCGCCTCTATCAACAATATACGCCCTGCCTTACATCCTACAGTCCTCCCCCGCAACCCCCGCCACCCATCCAATCAATATGCATGTCCCCGCCTTTGCATAAATATTACACATAGTTTTTGTTCGTTGCAGCAGGAGCACTGCTGTTGCTGTAGTATTTGGCGGTTCCCCCTGAGCCAGACTTGGGCCTGCTGAAGCAGCAGAGAAGGCCTCCAGCCAGGATTAGCAGAGCTCCTCCAGCCCAGCCTATAAAAATGCAGGCTCCCAGTTCCTTCTTCTGGGTTGCCACCACTAATGGATTGTTGAAGGCGGTGATGATGTTGTGGGCGGACCAGCTGACGGGGATGATTATCAGGAGGCCAGCTATTATCATGCCTATGCCCGCGACCAGGCTGATCTTGGCCTTGGCGTCTTCGTTTTCCACACAGGTGGTGAAATCGGCGCCGGCAAAGAGAATGAGGAGCGTGAGGCCGGTGATCATTAGGCTGATGATGATCATGGCCCGAGCGGCCTGCAGGTCAGATGAGAGCACCAGCAGGGAGTCGTAGGACTTACACTGCTGCTGGCCAGTACTCTGTACCACACAGTTCATCCAGAGGCCCTCGTTAGTGCTCTGTGGAGTAAGAAAGAATAAGAGAGAGAAAGAGATTTTATAAGTGGTCTTGGAATTCGGATGTTTTTACAGTGACTGTTGTAATGGTACAGTACATACATTGAACATATTCATGTGCACCCTGACCCCCGCCGGCCCGCCCCGAGTATGACATGAGACAAAATGGCCAACTGTGTGCATATTGTCAATTGTCCTGTTTTCATTACCTGTGCAGTGACAATGTTGGATCCCACAAATGAGGAAACCTTCCATTTTGGAACCGCACAGCACACAATGCCCCCAATGAGACCAATGACCCCAAGGGCCACACAGACGATTTGTATGCCCGAAGATCCCATTCTAGGAAGAACAGAGAGACAAGAAAAGGTTAGAGACACCAGATAGTTAATAATGAGAATGATTTATAATAAATTGACATTAATTCAAGACTAATGGAATGGTCTACTGTATATTGAAATCATGGCAATTTTCCTGTTACAGTTCCTACTTGGGGTGTGAAACCCCACCTGAGTGAGCTGTACATTTTTTTTTAAATAGCACAAATGTATGTAACTCAGTCAATACTTTTTTTTACTAGAAACACATTCAATCTGATAATTTACTAATACATTCAAAAGCAGTTATGTTTCTGTTCAAAATGATTTAAAACTGTGTATTTCAGACATTTGTATTTCTTCTTTCATAACATATCATTAAGCAACTGAGTATGAAGGCACAGTGTAATCTTATAACTGTGTCACGCACCATTTTGTAACTGAACAAACAACCAACCCTAACCCCACACACGCATGTCCTGACAGGCCTCTACAGAACAGTGTAGTGTCGCTCTGTGACTAGGATTAAAAACAGGGTCTCAGAAACAGCCACAGGGCTTTCCTCAAGTCCTGACAGGCCCCGCTGCCACCCCATTCTGCTGCTACCGCTGCTCTGTGCAACACGGCCACACCTGCTACATGGAGACATCTCCCTCACGTTCTCTATCTACCTGTCCATTGTGGAATCACCAGGGTTCGATTTATGGGGGGGGGTCTTCCTGTCCATTGTGGAATTACCAGGGTTCGATTTATGGGGGGGAATCCATGATATACATGCATTTATTTTTAGGGAAATGTAAATATTTTATTGTTGCTAATATCACAAACGCCATTAAACCTTTTTGTATGTATGTTAAGTGCATTTATAACCTCAGCATATAAATGTTGGGGGATTTCTCTAAATATATTATCAACAGTTTCATTTCAAAAGAATAGCAATTCTACAAGTTCAACGTATCGGGATGTGAAGAAAATACCCCTGCATCCAGATTATCAGAATATTGCAGGCCTCGCCCATCTCAAAACTTTAACATATCTGATATCTAATCTTATTTAATAGAGTACACCAGCAGAAAATAGTCGCACACAAATTTATTTTAAAAAGGGCATGTTTCATCCTTCTGCTGAGAAACCAGTCCTGTGTAAATATTTTAATTATTTTTATCTGTATTAAAAGAAAATAAATCTTATGAAAAAATAACAGTCAAATAACAGACTTTCACTAAATATAAATATAAAATAAATACATTTCTGATAGTTTACATGGGCGTCAGACAACTTGTGGGATTTACATTAAATACAATATGAAAACACATTTGCACCTATACCTAAAGAAGCCTTTCAGGTGACATGCATCGTGTGCATCGATTGCAGATTTGTTTTTGTCCTTTTATTTTTTGGGACATTAATTTGCATCCTAATGAATTAGATTTTTAGGCATTTATTAGTGGCTCCCTTTTCTTGTTTGTTCAATAATACTAAACATTGAAAATCACACACACTGACACGCATTCACAGAACAGGAGAAAGAACATTCAAACTACTCCCCTCAACTTCTGCAAAAATACAGAATATTGCCTCTATTCCAAACCCACCAAAGATTTTAGCATGTTAAATTACATCAAATTGAAATATAAAAGAACGCATACCTTTTGTGTCTTCTTGTCTTGATTTGACAGCAGAAAAAAATGCCTGTTCTCTTGCTGTAATAGATGTTTGTTCTGAGTCTGTGTAATATGATGGGGTTATTTGTAGACTAGAGGAATGTGGGGTGTAGGGTGGGGTTGGAGGCAGGGAGATGGGAGGTACCTGAAAACCAGCATGGACTTGTCTGATACCTATCTTTCCCTCTCTTTTTCCATCCCTGAATCCGGTCTCCATTCAACTGAAGACATGTGGAGGTACTGTTTTGTGTATGCAAACACTTTTTGTTACAGTATGAACTTACTTTAGCATGTTTTCAAAATGATTTGGTCCCTGACTGAAACTCTACCTTGATTTATCACTATTCCATAATGTCTATTCATAATGTAATTGTGTCTGGAACCCTCCAGGCTATGGAAAAACCTCCCCCCCCCCAAAAAAAGCAAAAATACTGTAGTTGTGGCAACAATGAAAATGGTGAGTCACTTGGATTTATGATGAAAAATAAGTCATGCCCAGTATTCCACATCTGCATACCACGGCTCTCCTCTCTGTCGAAACTATGGGTGACGTATGTCAGCAGACTAATTTAGGAGACCGAGACTATGTGGGCTGAATATTTACGTAATAGTGATCTGAGTGTCATGGATTTGTGGATCATGGGATAGAAAGACAGAGATAGGAAAATGATTGTTGTGAAACAACACAAAGTTGTTGCAATGCAGATATAGTAGCCTATAACAGTACACACAGATACACATGCTGCTATAGATTTTATCATCTTTCCAAAGATGAAGGATTGACAAAGTATTTCAGGGTGAAGTATAGAGAGTTTTAAGAAGATTCAGCAGAGTAAGAACATACAGAGAGTACGGAACAAGCCTCCTTGCCCATTTTGACATTCCAGACAGTTCTTATAGCCCAGAGACTCTATAGTAAATGGTCATATAAGGATCTGCGCTAAAGATAAGGCCAACACACAAATAGTTACACAAGTACACATTCACTGACATAGTGATAGTAAGCATGGAGAAGTCAGGTCAAGATTGACAGCTGCAGTTGGAGTCAGAATGAGTTAATTGATGCTGTGAAAAGTGGCTCTAGTAATGACTGAGAGTGACAAATATAAGATAATACATGATATTTCGCAATGTATTTGTCATTCTAATATAACCATTACAATGTGCCCGCACGCACACACACACACACACACACACACACACACACACACACACACACACACACACACACACACACACACACACACACACACACACACACACACACACACAATGTCACTGGATAACAATTCATACATGAATAGAAAATGTATAGCAATAAAATGGTACCAGTATTTAGTTACTAAGTCATGTGAGTTCTACACCACAAACTAGACACTCTATGATTTGTCCAGATATAGGCCTACTATAGTCAGGGTTCCCACACAGTCCTACAATTATTTTTCAAAACTATTCCATAACTTCTACACAATATTTTACCCCAATTCTATTACTTTTGTAGAGTATATTTTGCATACTATCTAGGTCCTGAGCTGTTGGGTACCCTAGGAACTCCAAGCCTTCATATTGGGATTACACTCTCCCCTTGTGCCAAATCTGGAAGTGCTCTCTCTTGAGCTCTTGAGCTTGGCTTTCGAAAACCATACAGCATTAAACAGACTTTCTAGGCAGCCAGGTTTGCAGATATTAAAGCAAACTGCTTTTGTTTTTAAACGTTAACATCCCTGTGTCAAACTGCATATGGCCACACCAGTGTGTACCACGTGATTGATTTATATTGCATTCCAACAACTCAATGATTCCAACGTGCAAGGCTGTCAGCCTGTCACATGGCATAAGTAACTGATCGACAATGCATCATGGTCCTATGATTGCGGTGGGTGGGATGCTTTGTTAGCTTGTAGATTTGTTTTAGTTTTTCTATTGACAATTTGTCATGTGATGTCCATCATAGTATGGATGGAGTATAGATTTGGCTGCAATCATGCAGCCTGTGCAGCGCATAGGGTGATCAGATCCAAACTGTTCATTTGAGGGACAGAAGTATTGCATGTGTGGGAAAAGTGGGGAAACGGGACGAAACGGGTTTAGCAAATTATTAATATCTTGAAAATTCAGGATTTTAATTCAAATATAACAAAAATAGCAGATCTACAAGCTTCAAAACGTGGCGCAGTGCAGCGCGTTTTGAGCTTGTAGATCGTCTATTTTTGATACAACAGTACATGCAATGTGCCTTCTGGAGTGAGTGTGGACATATAGTTAGTGGCCCTCTCCATTGTCAAAGTTGCCCACCACTGCTTTAGGGGAATATTTCATATGTTATTTTAACAGACTAGGGCATTAATTTTGAACACTGATGCCTGGCAGTCACAATGTGGGACAGGGTCTCAATATATGGGACGCTTGAAAAGTATTTGAAATGAGGGACTGTCCCACGCAAAGGGGGACATGATCATCTGGTCACCCTAGCAGCGCAGCACAACAATCTATTAGCAATAACAGTTACATTTTGTGTAATACATGTTTTGGGATGTGTTTTATTGACTTAATCAATAGCAAAAACAACAGATATTCGAATCTTTGCCAAAACATTCTGTTAATTCCAAACCCTTTACAGGCATGGAAAACAGTTTTTCTTATTTCAAACCTGTCCCAGGCCGTGGGAACCCTGGCCAGTACATGCAGGCAGACACACGCAGAGAGAGAGAGAGAGTTTGAGAAGCACCCAGGGGCAATTCTAGGAGCAGAACTTTAGGGGGGTGTCTAACCTCATGTCACCAGACTTTCCGCAGAGCCACAGATGAGGTGTCTGCCCATAATGAGAATGTCATGCATTGTATACAGTATACAGAATACAGTGCCTTGCAAATGTTCGCCCCCTAATAAACAACGAAGGCAGTGTATGCATAATCTAGTGTAACAAATCTAACTGTGTCACACTATATTTTTAACTGAACAGACAACTAACATCACTCGGCACGCACGCACGCACGCACGCAGGGGAGAATGTGACTTGCATACAGTCTTGCAAAAGTAGAAAAAAACCCAGCAAATCACTTATTTCACTCAACTTTACTTTTCTATATGTTATATAGCAATGGTTCTGAAACTTTTTCATATTTTATCCTGCAGACCCCCCATTTGAAAAGAAAAAAGATTTGCCAAGGGACCCCCATAAGAGAGGATTTTTACGGCAGCGGGCTTAGCAGTGATTCTCTCAACCATTTTAATATCAAGGACCCCCAGGCTACATTAATGACATTTCTATCCCTGGACCTGGGACACCAATTTATATTGTAAAATCAATGTTAGTTTAACTCTGAGTGTACTTCCATTTGTACACTCTCTGAGTTTTATACTACTAATGTATTTTTAAGTATTCTGCGGCTTCTGCCCCTTTCACTTTGGAAAAACTCAACTGAATTTAATTAGGTTATACAACATGATCCAGAGCCTGTCAGTAGTCAAAGGGGAAATATCAGATCAACGCTTTTACATAAGCGAGAAGCCCATACGAACTGTGGCAGAGAAGCCAATCAAGAACCTCGGACATTGGTAGGCCTACGATGCAACCCTCAGGGACACAGTCCAAGTGGAACAGCTCAGACAGGATACTACAGCGGTACTCTTGGAGCATCTACAAAACCATTCTTCCTGGCAGGCTGAAGCTTTGGTGTCTTCAGTTGAGTTTGGTCACCTACCTCGGCTGATTTGGCCTCTGACCATCTAGCTGCTGATGTCAAAGGAAAAGTTTGTTGTTTACCCAGGGATTTGTACTAAGTCGAAGCTTATTTACAGCCATTCCCTGCAGGGGTTCATTGCCTTGCTCAAGGGCGCTTCAACGGTGATTAATGTCAGGTCTGGGGAATCGAACTGGGTTCATTGCCTTGCTCAAGGGCATAATTGATGTCAGGTCTGGGGAATCGAACTGGGAACTTTCCGGTATCTAGGCCGCCCCTCTAACCATTAGGCCACCGCTTCCCCAAAAGGTTGACAAGCTTGAGAGTTTGGTCAGTTCCTTTGCTAGATCGTATGGGAAAGGCGCTTCCTCTGCCCAGCCAAAAACAAGGTTTGTTCCAATGCTGACGATGTCTATAAATAAAATATACCACAAAAGACAAAACTATCATTTTTCATGGTAAAGCGTATCCCCACAGGCGCACAAACTGTTTAGTCACAGTAATATACCCAAATGTAGCCTACATCTGTTAAAACTCAGAACATTCAGCAATTGTATTTGCACATCATTGTTTTAGAACTACTACGAACCTCAAAGGTTCGCCAACACCTACCTACTGTACCAATAAAAAGACCAGAGTTTGTAAACATCACATTCTGATTACACGTGTTTTATTGTGCAATTCGAACTTTGAACACTTGATGTCACTCTTTTAGGGCATTTGACCATTGATGATGTCATCGTGAAACGAGCGAGGCGAGGGGCGGGGTAGCGCTACTGTAAAAGACCGATGCAGTGCCTATCCAATCCGGTGCGAGAGTTGGGCTTTTAAAAATTGTACAGCGAGCCAATCAGGATGTAGTAAAATCCAAAGAACTGGCCGTGAATCAACCTCTTTTTCAAGAGTCTGGAAAAAAATACGGCCCTTGCCCCTTTTAAAGTTCCGTGCTGCTGCTGTACTGCTGGCCTGGGGGAAGATAAGGGAAGGGGCCTCACTTTAATACGGAGGGAAACGGACTACATTGAAACTAGAAAGGAAAAGAAACACACCCTCAACATCGTGATCTACACCCGGAGGCATCGTTGTTCAGTCGAGGACAAGGTCTGGTGGTGTTTAATGTGGATATATATATATATTTAGCTAATAACGCTGGCTAACTTGCTATGCTAGTAATTTAGCCGTGTTGCTAACCCATTTCCTAGTTGCTAGTTAGCTTAGCTTCCACGGTCGCGTGATTGTGAATCCCACCATATTTCTGGGAGTGCCCCGCCTTGCCGTGTGTCTGATTGGCTCCCAGGAAGGCATGCCCTGTCTGGGAGCCAATCAGACACACGGCAAGGCGGGTCCAGAGGAGCGGGTCTATTCCCAGAACTGCGGTGGGATTCATAATCACGTTCTGCCCGTCAGCTTCAGTGAGTGATTGCTCAAGTCTGCTAACATAGCTCTACTGTGTCTGAGGTGTAACTCACTACACTACTAGCTATAGGCCAGGCCAATGCTGTGAATAACCGACTGAATGTCCTCGTCTTTTTGTTCGCTTCTGTTCTTACAATCGAAGGTGCTGCATGACATAAAGGTGCTGCTGGCTGACTGAGAACGTCAAAAAAATAAAATAAAGAAAATGGCGGAGCCGGACAAATTAAACATCGACTCCATAATTCAGCGTCTCTTGGAAGGTGAGAAGGACTCGCATTTTAAACTCTTAACTGTACAAATCTACCGTTATGTCAATAATGTAGCAATCTTGAATCTTATCATGGTGGTTTGGTTAATTGTTTTGGTGTGTATTTCCTAGAGCGTTTGGTAAGTCAACGCTAGTCAGCTGAGTTGCATACAGTAGTGCTACTAGCCAAGCTCACACACACTTTGGACGAGCGTTATCGTTGGTTCTTGTGGACAAAAATGGCTCAAGTTTGTCATACTACTTTAGGGGGGGGGATCCAATCCATTTGGCTGTTTTCTTTCTCTGACCTTATTCTATGCATTTGGTTGAGATGCTGAGAAATATGCACAGTACAGAGTGAAGTGGCATGGCTTACACCCCCTGGTTAACTATACTTTTCCAGCCTGCTGCTTTGTAAGACCATGGCCTGCAATGATGCAGAACATATTTGCAATTATGCTACAATTCATTTAAATGTCGTTTTTGTGTGTGTTGTCTTTTTGTTTTTTCCTTTTTTTACACTCACTTGAGCATCTCAACTAATGTAAAATGCTAGATTTTATCAAGCAAAACGGTCATATTTTTGTTACTTATGTTTTACTAGTTGAAAAAGCATAGTTGTCATTTACACATTGCAAAACACACTTATCATTCAGTTAAGAGGCTAAAGTGTGCAAGAATGTGTATATATCACACTTATTGTGAATTATAGGGTTATGGTGATTAGGAATTGCTTCGGAAAATCACGAAATGTCTCAACTGCCCGCTGTGAGACATGTATTCATCATGGTTGTGGGTAGTGTATGAATGAAAATACTGGTCTTACTCTTTTTTTCCATCTTAAGATCCACATGATTGATGGTTTTATAACGGGGAGGGAGCCCTTTGCTTAGGTTATCAGAGAAACACTTAATGGTATAGTTCATATAATGATCACAGGAAGAAGGTTGTAAGCTCCAAACACTGTAGACTTGCGTTTATTATCCTCTATCCCTGCAGGGCATGTGCATAGAACACTGGCACTGCATCCATTCTTGTCAGCGACTGGTTACCATAGGAATACCATATGTTTCTTTATTGTTCACCTGTAATTCATAAGAACGTTACTAACTCGGATGGACTTGATGTCTCTTTGGCAATTGTTATGTTTTATCTGTAAATTTATTTATTTTCTGTATTGCCTGTGGTCATTCTCATGGAAAGTCGGGTACGGTTGATAATGTGTTCTTTTTTTTTTTGTGTGTGTGGGGCAGTGTAACGTAACGTCTATCTTGAATAAGGTAGACTAAAACCTTGTATTTGTTTACATTCCTAAATATAGACACACACTGTCCTATTAGTTGTGCTGGTGTAAGTGATTTTGATTATTCACAAATGTGCGTGCAGCTTGAACCTCCTGGGAGTTTGACTTTGACTGTGGGCCCCAGCAGCTGCAGGACTGTGTTTTGTACACAGATTTACTTGGGCCGTGATAAGGTTGTCTGCCAAACCCAGGAGAAAACAAACCGGCCCAATATAATGGCAGTATTTATATCCTATTATGTAACCTAGCTGACCCTTTTTTCTTGGCTTTTTTTTGCCAGTTTCAGATTGTGGCATCAGTGGTTGTAATATCTCAATACAAATCTAATGTTCATATATTATTAATTCAACCTGTCCACTTCTGAGCAAACATTTATTGAGAGAGGAAAGTCTTTTGATGTAACATGTAGTGACAAAATTCATTATCGCCTTCACACTTTACAACCGCTCAGCAAACCCACCTGCCTGTGTTTGCAGATCAAACCAATTAAATGTGTTTGGATAGTGAGAGGTTTCAGTTCGATCTAGCCATTAGAAGGTCTTTATGAACCTGTCTGTCTTGCCAGTCTGGGGAGCATGACATCACATAATCCTGCCCACCACGGCACCCAGCACCACGGGGCAGGGAGATGGGCACCAAAACAAACTGTTGATTCTGCTGCTCCCTACTCCCCTCAAATGGCTTTGCTATTGTGCTGGCCCAACCTTTTTCTTTTCTAGCCCGTGCTCAACACAGCGGAAAGCCTTTTGTCCGTGGCCCCCAGCCTCTCTCCCGCACCCCAATCTAAGCTCATGGTTGCCCATCGGCTATGTGGCTAACTTTGGAATAAGCTCTGTGATGGCTTAGCTGGTCATAATCCAGGTTTAAAGTGACGAGCACCGCTACAGTATTTATACCTACTTCTCACTGTTAAGGACCATGTTTGTTTGTAGTTTGTTTGCCTTGAGATGGAGGTTGCTTTCTTTTTTTTTTCTTCACACCCATTGGTGGTTTCTACTTAACATTAACCCTTAACAAATGTATATTCAATTCACAAGTTTGAACTTGCTGTTCTAATAATCATCCCACTTGGCTATGCTTGCTTGGTATTTTCAAGCTGTTCGCTTGTGGCTGTGTATTTACAATCAATCACACCCATATAATGTTTATTAGAAAGCTCCACTTGCAGCCAGCAAGGTAATGTCACCAGAAAAATGCGATACTATTCCTATATATATATATATATATATATATATATATATAGTAATGTGTGCATTTATGTGATCCCCTTGTACCACTTCCGTGCTGCTCATGTATCCTGTTGAACAAGTAGGAAAGATGATTGGTTAACTTCTAATGGTACAAACGCAGCTGAATTGCCACCCCCTGTCCCCTTGCGTTTAACCTCAAATTATATTAACTTTTGTGTATATCCCCTCAAGATTATTATTATTATTTTATTTTTTTACAGTATGATCTCAGTCCACGCCCAAGTGAAACACATGTAGACACGTTTTCTAGTCTGCTACCTTTATTTATTTTTCAATCTGGTGTCCCTATTTTGGGTAACATTTCTTTTCTCCCACCAAACCATCTTCAGCAGCCGTAAGTGTAGGTCTGTTGTCGAAAATCTGCTATTGAACGGGCACGCTGCAGTGTGCATGGTTATCTTTATAATTTCTCAAATGATTTAAGCATGCACGACACGTGTGTTTGTTGTTGAAAAACACCAAGCCATAGGCTATTTTTAGCACCATAGTAGCCATCTGTCGGTGTCAGCTCTCAGGTGCATTTAGCAACTTCTTTTCACGCCTTCCAAATGACTGATCCCCCGATTTCATTCTTCTGCCAGTCCGGATGGTGAAATGGTGCTTAAGTTGCACAGCTAGTAGTGGTGTATTCAATTAATCGATATCGCAATATATCGATCGAACACCCGGACAATAGGTTTAACGTTATCAAAGCCCCCCTTGAAAGTTGCAATGCACTCCCTTCCCAGATCCCTTGTTAGGATATTTAGACATTTTATTTTAAGTTAAAGATATCTGTGAGCCTGAGTATTTTATTGTATTTGTGTGACATGGTCATTATATTTTGAATAGACGTATAATCGAGATATATCGTATCATGGCCTCTGTGTCGTGATGCATATCTATTATCTATCGTGAGATTGAATATATCCACCACTAACAGCTAGCCATCAAAATGTCTAATAATCTAAAAATAATCTATGCTGTTACACCAGGACTACTTGCCTCAAGCAATGAAGTTGAGCACTATCCGCCCTGTGTTTCTGATGTAAAATAATCTGAAAGGACACCTGTTCCTCGATTGCGGTAAAACTCCCAATCGATGCATCCACTCCAAGCTATTTGTTTACCGTTTAATGGTACATTGTGAATGACAAATCCTTGTTGAAATTGTATTAAAAAAGCCACCCGGTGCCTATCTGCAGTCATGTCAGTCTTTCGACCATCTAAACAAGCCGAACGTTCCCACATTCATAACATGCCCGAAAAACAGTGCCGCGTTGCCAGCGATTCACTGAATTATTTTTATCTGTCCGGGGTGAATGCACCTTAAAATGACTCAGCATCAGGATTTTGTACAGGTAGACAGACGACTCGATGATAAACTACTGTAGAGTTAAACCACCGAAACCCTATATACTCAGTTTACCGGTGTCGTCCGAACAAATGGTCAATAAATTCAAGTGTCATTACTCAGAAATGCTACTATTCAAAATGAATATGGACAAGACTTTTTTGAGTAGTAGCCCATTTGGAGTGACATCATTTCTTTTTTTTTTTTTTTTTTTTTTTTAGATATTAGAGCTGTTAGTAAGTGAAGATGTGTTCGAATTCGATGCAAGCCACACAGATGTTGGACTCAACTTTGGCTTGGTACAAAGCATTGCTTGGTTATGATTATGAACCCTTTCTTGTTCATCATTGTATGGGAAGGCATAATCATTTTCAGAAAACATAATTATCATACCACTGACAACATCAACATGTCACCATCTTAGGCTCAGTGTTTATTAAAGCTTGCCTGATTTGTCTTTTTTTTTCATAGAAGGTAAAGGAAACAATTGTCCAAATGAGTATGAAAAGTATCTCAAAAACTTTCATGCTACGTATGGAAATGCAGTGTTTTTCCCTATAATCTTTTAAGACCTCATGGTATGTAAGCTAACAATTACTAGCTACTAGTAATCCAACTAGAAAAGCGTGCTCCTTGGCTCCCAGGACTGTCAGTTGTGGTCCAGAGTGTGGATTCAGTGGCGCAGCCAACAAGAGTTTGACGTTTATATCGTAGAATAAAATATGATGCCGGCCATGCAAATTCGCTGTGTACGTGGATTTGTTATGTAATTGGGGTTAGGAGGAGGGGTGGTGTGGGGGGGGGGTGCCTTCCCTCACAGGTGTTACGCTGATGCTCTGTTCCATTCTGGTCAGAGTCACTACATTTTTTTACACTTTACACTAAATGGAACAGAGCCTTAATTAGTATCGGAAACACCTGTGACACCTGTGAAGGAAGTAGGGAAGCGGCCTGGAAGTAGGAAGAGTTATTCTATGTGCATATAACACTGGAATTACAGGATGGTGTTTTCACAATTGTCTTTTCACATGGGGAGTGAGACAGATCTGTGACGTTGCACTGTGTGCACCCTTATGTCAATAGGCTGTGTGTATCAAAAGGGGATCTGTGGCCTATTGCATAAATCAAACTATGGGTCCTTGAAGTTTAAAGGGTTGAGAATTACTGCTAATGCCTTCACTAGACATTTATTTGTGTTGCAGCTGGGAGTCCCTCTCGCACTGGGAGCCCTTTCCGTAGAGGTAGTTAAAAAAGATTTGCTGTGTTGCCGTCCAACAAGCAAATCTTATCTTTCCAAATAATGCTTACATAATTTCATAATATTTAGGCCCCAACTTGTTTCTCGTCTTATGTTGTCATCCATTGCTGCTACACTGCAAGTACCAAGAATAGGGAGAGGAACTTTGGTAGTGTAATCAAAAAGAACAGATCCACAAGCTAACGTGAAGCATTACCTTATTAGTTGGATCTGTTCTTTTTTGTGAGCGACATGTTGCACTTCTGTATATAGAGGAATTGCAACTGATGGAATGTGCACTGTATCATGATGGTAACAATGTCTGTGTAAAGGCAGATTGGGGATAGCCCTGTCGCATTTTTATTACATATCATTGCTGTCCTGAAGAAACCACCTAACTCTAAAATCAATGCTGAACACCCTTCACCTCTGTGTGTTGGTTAAACAAATATTGAACCAATGGAAAGTATTAAAGTGCTTCAGTGGAAACCACGTAACTCCATTGGATCCTCAAACTATCTGCCAAACCAGCTAACTCCACTTGTTTAGCCTCCCCCCTCCCCCATAAATCAGTGCTATTGAACTTTAGTGAACTCACTTTATGTTTGTGTGTTATTTCCTCAAAAAATAACATTTGGGAGTTGGGTGGTTTCTTCCAGACGGGAATTAAAAATGTCTGGTTTCTGAGGCTACTTCCAGAAAGCACAGATATAATATAATAAAAATGTCTGGGTTTCTGAGGCTACTTCCAGAAAGCACCGATATTATATAATATCGCTTTTCTTTTTAGATGATGGCATTACTGTTTATTGTGCATAATTGTTTTCCATGTTTTCATACATTTCCCAAAATAGTGGAAATGGTATATCTTCAAGCTCAAGGAAATTCTACACTGGAAGAATTAATTAATTAATGTATACATGGCAGTGAATTGTGACTGTGCTAATTATTTCAACATTAATCGTTAACTATCTAATATAATATTGCACACCCCTAGTAAGTGGACTGTCAACTCACTAAACGGTTCCTTTTTAATTACTTTTTAATGGAGGCAAAACAACTACGTTATCTCTGGAATATCAATGCCCACATCACATGCGCAACAGAGTGTGTACACACACACACACGAAAGGTTGTTTCATACACACCAGGTGATTGCCATACATACATATATATGGTATAATCGGCTGCTTTATTGCAATCTACTTCTGCCATTGCCGGCTCTTTCTCAAAGTTCTCATTTCACTTTCCCACAATTATCTACCAGACAAAAACAAAATGGGCTGCTTGTCAAAATCCTTGCCAACATACATGCATGGATGGTTTCCTTTTGATAGCTGAAACTGTGCGAAAACCATTTGAGTTGACAAACCTGCTACATTCCACTGCTCTTATCTGACAGTACAGCAGTGGAGATACAGACATAACAGCAGCTGAGTTTAGTTTTTACTTTTACTAGTTTTTAGTTGTTGTTCATGGTCTTGTGAATTGTATTTAAACTGTGATAATGCAGCTCAGCTCATGGCATTCCAACTCTGCTTCTTTTTAAAGATGACCCTCTTTGATATACAAATGCTTGCTGGCTTCTTTCACATTGTGTGCCGTGCTCCTTTTGCAGGGTCTTTGTTACATCAGCAAAACCAATTGAGTGGGGTTGTTGTTGTCGGTGTTGGCTTCTCTTAGCCTGGGTTTGATCAGCTTCTTCACAAGCAAACAGACTCTTAACCACATCAGACTAGTTGCATCTGACTTCCTGTGATCACACTATCTAACTCGCTCCTGCATGCAACTGCAAGTTCATCATCGTCACTTTAGTTTGTGGTTAAAGTTCTACACATCTAGATAACTCGCTGAGGCCCCCTTTTGTTTACTAAGTTCTAAGTGTGTGTAAGACGGTGTTCGTACTGAGCGTGGGTCCACTTCTAATCATTGCTCTGTCTCTTTGTCCTGCTTCCAGTTAAGGGTTCTCGGCCAGGGAAGAATGTCCAGCTGACAGAGAATGAGATCCGTGGCCTTTGCCTCAAGTCTCGTGAAATCTTCCTCAGCCAGCCGATCCTGCTTGAACTAGAGGCTCCTCTTAAAATCTGTGGTGAGTTGTAATTTCACTGGGGTCAATGACTGAGAAAAATAAAAGAAAGGAAAAAAACGAGAGCCACCAGGATGTGCTACATTCACTGGCCTAGAGAATCTGCAGCCTTCATTGCCATTGCCCTACCTGTAATTCCTACTCTCTCAGAATAAGAATGTCAGGAGTAGAATGAATGTGTTGCCCTTTAATAATAGCCGCAATAAAGTTGAAATGAGAACCTAGCCAGAGCTTCAAGTTTTGCAACACACAGTATTTTGACTGTATTCACTGACAGCTCTCTGTTTATGGTCTGGTAGCCTGTGTGCCCTAACCACTTGTTGTCTGTGTCAAGACATGGTGTTCAAATTGTACTTCTCTGCTGCCCCCTACAGGTGATGTCCATGGTCAGTACTATGATCTCCTGCGATTGTTTGAATATGGAGGCTTCCCTCCAGAAAGCAATTACCTGTTCTTGGGTGACTATGTGGACAGGGGGAAGCAGTCCCTGGAGACAATCTGCCTGCTGCTTGCCTACAAAGTCAAATATCCAGAGAACTTCTTTCTGCTGCGTGGCAACCACGAATGCGCCTCTATAAACCGTATCTATGGCTTTTATGATGAGTGTAAGTGCAACACAAACCCTTGTCTAAGGCAAACATGCTTTTTCCATTTTATTGGTGTCATGCCATAATTGTTGGACACAGGCCAGTACTCATCTTGTCCCCCACCTGTTATTAGGCAAGCGACGGTATAACATCAAGCTGTGGAAGACCTTCACAGACTGCTTCAATTGTTTACCTGTGGCTGCCATTGTAGATGAGAAGATCTTCTGCTGCCATGGAGGTAGGCCTGTACAGTGTACATATTTAATATAAGACTTTTTCCACAACTAGGGGTTTTGTTTTTTTGCCTCTACTATTTTTAAAATCCTGTGGCATTTTGCGTTACAAATATAATATTTTATTCAAATATTGTATGGTTCTAAAATTCTATTCTCAGAATTTGTAAGATTGTGTCATGTCCACATATTCCTTACAGGCCTCTCACCTGATCTCCAGTCTATGGAGCAGGTACGCAGGGTGATGCGCCCCACAGACGTGCCTGACCAGGGCTTGTTGTGTGACCTGCTGTGGGCCGACCCCGACAAAGATGTCCTGGGCTGGGGAGAGAATGACCGCGGGGTGTCCTTCACATTTGGGGCGGATGTTGTCGCCAAATTTTTGCACAAGCATGACATGGACCTTATATGTAGGGCACATCAGGTAAATTAAACTAGACGGTCTGAAAGCAATGTTGAACTTTGGTAAACTGTTGGGTCATCTTTATCTGTTGCTTTTGAGGAACTGGTAATAAGATTACATTGACTGTAAGTGCATGTCGAAAGGTTTAAAAATCACACTTGGCACATAATGAACCTGAAGAAATCAGATTCTGACAGTATGTGGGAAAACAAGCCTTGGTGCTTTTCACCTGTATTTGCCTACTGCAGCCAATGGACTACTGAAGGCCTGAACTTGGTCACTTGCTCATCCTCTGGTTTGCGGAAGTATATTCTCTATGGAGAATAACATTGGGTCATCTTAGAATTGTCTCTAATAAGCATCGTGGTCCAAAAACAAACCGTCTCTGCAATATTTTTGGGAAGGTGTCACTATCTTTTACGACAGTCAGTCACTCATATCTGATACAGTCAGTTTCTAGCGAAAATGTAACTACTTCTGCTGTTGCTGTTTTGAGCTTACTACGCCAGGTGCACACAGGCAACCGGGGGTACAGGGGGTCCTGGGGGATCCTTGTCTCCCAATAGGATCATTCTAACAGACCTCCAGGCTAATTTTTCAGAGAGACAGACCTTCATTTTCCCATACACCTGCTGGCCTGAGTCCTAATGTTCAATGGTGTTTTTTTCCCCCCAGAGAGGGGATAGTGTAACAGCTTAGGAACTTGGGCCCTTGTCTCTGGTGGGATCCTATGGGGAGACTGAGCCCCTATGTACCCCCAGGTCAATAGCAACAGCAGGATAAGCTGTTTGGCACTGGCAGATATTTGCCATGGGTGCAACCCACATACTCCTTACAAATGGGGCACTATTTAAAAGGGAAATATACAGGCTTTCCAACAGTGTAAAGGTTATTGCCAAGAGGCATTGTTTCAACAGAGACTAATCTACCAAACACATATTTTGGATGGTTGCAGAGGACTTTCATAGATGCAATCCTGAGGCACTCAGACTGTGCAACAACATATGGGGTACTTACTGACCTACTCTAGCTGAACAAAGTTCAGCGTTGGTTGTATGCTCTTTAGTCTGCATATCGTAATATCATAAGTAAAATGTAATTTACTGCCATGTAATCTTTGTCCTGAAGGTGGTAGAAGATGGATATGAGTTCTTCGCCAAGAGGCAACTTGTTACGCTATTCTCGGCCCCCAACTACTGTGGAGAATTTGACAATGCCGGTGCCATGATGAGTGTGGATGAGACACTCATGTGCTCCTTCCAGGTGGGTAGACAGACAGACGTCATGGCTTTTCAGCCTACTGAGTTTAAACCTTTGTTTTTAGCTGCCTAGGTTTAAGCATTTACTGACATTTTTGCCCGATGAGTGATTCATCATAAGCCTGTCAGTGTTCCTGAATGTCCTAGAAAAAGTCTGAGAATACTTTCATAGTTTGTTCTAGGCCTCAATGTTTTAAATACTGTCAGTCTCAAGTCATAAAGAAACACTCTTTTAGAATCTACCTAGTCACACTGACCTGAATTATCATGTTTATTTTCTCTGAAATTGGCCTCTTGAAGGGCAACATCGGCGACTTAACCTGAAGCACAGGCAAAATGTGCCAGCGCAGTGAGCGTAAAATGTCCTCACAATTTAACCAAAATGGCAGTCAGCCACTGCTGTCCATTCAATTAAAAGCAGATTTTGGCTGAAACATGCAGTCATCTTATCTTTCACTGTGTAGAGGCTTATTCATAGTCCAGTTTTGGTGAGGAGGTGACCACCAAAACAGTGGTTAATACAAACCGATGTGTTGTGTGAGCGACTGAGTGCTCAGCGGTGACCACCACTGCGTGACGTCATGTAGTTTTCAGTGGTCACCTCTTCACCTGTCTGGACTATGAATAGGCCTTAAGAAAAGCTCTTCTCTGTCCTGTCTGCCAGATTCTCAAGCCAGCAGATAAGAAGTTGTATTCTTATGGGGGCGGAGGTGGAATGGGATCCGGGAGACCAGTCACCCCACCTCGAAATTCAGCCAAGGGGGCCAAGGCCAAGAAATAACAGCCGCTGCTGGATCCTATTCCCAGAACCAGCCAGCCCTGTCGCTTCAACAACACTCTTCCTCTACCTCCCTACTTGTTTCTCCCTCTTCACCAAACAAAGCGACAAAGCAAACAGTATCCAGGGTTCAGTTCTGCTTTTTTGTTTTTCTCTAAAAACTATTTTTACTCGTTTGTGTGTCTGTGCGCGTGTATGTGTCTGTGAACGAGAGAATACAACAGTGATGGGAGTTTGTTGTATACAGTGTGTATGTTTGCTCCTGTACCCCCTGCTGTTACTCTGTCACTTTGTAGATTAAATGAGTCCTACGCCCTCAGTGA
>OOFJ01104513.1:0-10633 GCA_900323375.1 Benthosema glaciale
CACTTCAAACTACACCAGAAAACATATTGCTCATATAAAGGTCTAAAATGTTCTACTGAAACTTAGATAAATGAAACTGACGGCAAAAAAATCTTGAATATTGAATATTCTTGGTCATCTCTGATGCACTCAGGAAAGTAATTTTTGAACTGCTGCTCCACAGTTGACCAAGTTTCACTTATCGCGGACTGGTCTTGAGCAGCAGTCTTTCCATCTAATGGCCCATTAACTGTCAAACCAAGCATGTTTTTTTACAGTCTCCCGTCTCCCACACTCCAGATCTATTGGCTCCAGTGCCTTTGATACGTCTGATAAGCTCTATCTCAGAGTCAAGTTTAGTACGTGAACATTCCTCAAAGTAGATCACTGATAATTTTGCTGTGGGATGTTTCCTTTGTTCACAGTCATAGTCCTCTGTGTATACTTAACTGTATATGCATGGAAGACTACAAATGTTGCTGCTGTTCAGTCCAGCCACCTCTAGGCCTTTATAATCACCTTCTGACCCATTGTTCTCAACAAGATTTGTTCTTCCTTGAAAGTTGAGTTTAGCCATTAACCTCACTGTACAGAATGTCATGCCATGCCATGCCACCGGAGTCAAATAATGCATATTTATGCAAGCTTGCAGTTCAGTAAGTTCTTCAGTAAGGCAACTTGTCAGCACTTCCTTTGTTCTTGGATAGATATGTCGAATTCTGGGAAGCTTTAAACTACAAATGCAGTAACGGAGTAATTTCTTACAATTTACAATTTAGGCATTTAGCAGACGCTCTTAATCCAGAGCGACTTACATAAGCATGAACAAAAGAAAAAACAAGTTAATACATCATATACAAAGTAGTTAATATGAAACATACATGAGCTAAGGACATAACAGTAGAAATGAATTATACAAATACTAATTATAATATGCATATATATACTATATAGTGCTATGTTTACTTACAGTCTTTACTGATTTGTCCCAGCCAAAACATATTCCATTTTCTTTTAGAAAAGTGAATTATGTTATGTGTCCTCTTTATCAACTGTGGACACAGTTTTAGACGTAGAGCGTGTCCACCTTCACAGAATAAATAACTCATCACAGTAAACTGACTTTCCTTTTCCCTCGGCTCCTTTCACTTTTGCAGCTGTCACAGTGATTGCAAAGACACTTCCTTTTGTTTTGGGATGAGCAGTGGGGGCACTGGGTCCTTAATTCCAAGGGCTTTAGGTGCTGCAGCACAGGGCACCAACCTTTATTAGGGGGCATAATGGGGGGGCAAAAGACAATCTGTGGGATTTGAGTTCTTGTTTTCAATGCCATGTTAAATGATTTTATGAAAGTATGATATTGAAGTGGGTCACTCACCATCAAAAAAGACAATGTTGTATTAGTAAAGGCGTTATTTTTGCTTTGTTACTCCATCACAATGTATATTATCGTTCCCTTGTTCAACTGAACGTCTGGTGCCCATCTGGCTTGCCAAGAGTGCTGCAGTGCGAGACCTGGCGGTCGGTTCCACAGCTCTGCCCGTGGCAGTGACCACTGACGGCGAACCCCAACACCTCCCTCTGTTGTTGCGTTTGCTGTCGGTGAATGCACCGGAGCCACAGTGCCACCTGTAGTTGGTGTTGGTGTCTGCCTGGCAGCGCTGGGTTGTGAGGGGACCTGTGGGTTCATTGTGAATGTGGTGGTGGAGAATGAGCTGTTTGCTGTCGCTTTTCTAAATAATATGACAACGTCTAATATGACAACGTCTGTCTTTAGATTTAATAGAAACACCAGATCTCTTTGAACCTTGCACCTTCATTTTTGCCATATTAGCAGCCATTCGTTTACAGCTCCAGCTGCGCCTTTTCCCTTCTTAGCATTTGTACCTCCAGGGCATGTCTATCCTTGGATCATTCTTTGCTACACATTTAGATCATTAAAACGCTTTTTTCTAAAATATGTACCGTATATTTATAAGCATACTTTTGATTAAATTAAAATTAAATTTTAACTACATTAACCCTGGCTTCCCTATTTGTTTTGGGCATGGCTCAAATCTTTTTCCTTTTTCGCAGCTCACGCTGATGCGTTCTGTAAGACAAAGTATCGTGGAAGGTCGGTTCCCAGAGTTTATCAGGACGTTCATGAAGAGAATGTTCCCCTCCCGTGACCAGTACCCCGGCTGGGCAGTGGATGCCCTGGCCTCTGTCAACATCTCACTGGATTAAAACCAAAAATGCCTTTTACAATAAAAAGCGGGTTACACATCAACAGCAGGGGAGTGCTAGACTCAAAATCCAGTATACAGTGTAACAGTGCATATCAAAAATAGGAATTGAAAAAAATCCCCAAAAGGTACCACATTTAAAATTTAATATAAGAGGGAAGGCATTTAGCCGAAAAGCATTAATTTATTGGCATGTGTCATCAATAAAATTGTGGAAATGTGAGTAATTTGCCCTCCACTGATTTGAAGTTTTGGAAGTTCTACCTTTTGGTGAAGATTTTCCCCAATGTTTGTCTTTGATATGTTGCTGGGATCACTGGGATTTGGGTTGCTTGTTTTTTATTTAATGTTTTAATCTTCATATTGGTGTATTCTTTTATTTAAACTGTTTTAATTTGCATTGCCAGTTGTCTTGGTGGTGTTTTGGTGGAGTTTTTTTATACAGTTGGATGGTCTGTCCTGTGAAGCGTTGCGCTTCAAATGTTCATGATCAGAATGTGTAACTGAAATGATGAATCCCCTCTGGTTGGTACCACACGTTTTGTCCGTTGCCATGGCTACAGAGCAAGGCCTCCCGAGTCCCTAGACCCACTTAACCCATTAAGACCTGAGGCCAATTCTACAAGTGCCTTCTACCAATCAGTAGTTCTAACACTTTCAAGAGGTTTCACAAAATGTTCAAAATGGCAATTATCTATAAAAATAGATATTTTTGATTGAAGAGCCAATGCTAAAGTCTAAAATGACACAGAAGTCGTATTTTGACTTCTTTACCTTTTGTAATTTTATTTACATTCCTTTTTCTTGTTTTTTCTTTTTACACAATTTGTTTTACATGTACAACTAACAATAAATAAACATTATGGATTGTTTCTATATTGCAGTATTGCTACTTTTACTCAAGTAGACTACAAAATGTGAGTAGTCTACTTTTTCCACCACTACTTGACAAGTCTACAGCTTGTCTGCCTACTGTATATTGATCCAGTGGTTCTCAAAGTGGGGTCTGGTGATCGTTGGGGGTGGGGGTTCCAGTGGGTCCCCAGCAATATTTGTTTAATATACCTATACTGTAGCATGAAAGTATTTCCAACCATTTGAACCCTATATATACATCAATCTACAAGCTTCCAAATAAACTTAATATTAACAAAAACAAATCTTGTATGGGGCTCAAACTATTTTCAGATGGGGGATTTAGAAGGGTCCTTAAATTGACGTGGGGAAAGTTTGAGAACCTAATAGGCCTATACTCTGCATTCACTGATCGAATGTTCGTGTGTAATTATGACACGACCGCTAGAGGGCAAAAACACACCAAAACGTGATACTTAACTAACAATGAAAAGCCGCAAACGTACACGTTTGTGTGCGTGTGTGTGTGTGCGTGCGTGCGTGCGTGCGTGCGCGTTCATATAAAAAGAAAATAGGCCTACTGGTGGAATTTCATTTGGAGGCAACATTTCTCATTTATACAATTTAATTTCAACTTCTAGGGTCTGACTCTTTCTGACACATGAACCGAACACAGAATGTTTTGGAACATTTGTTAACACGACTTCTTAATTATGCCTTGACTACTGAATGTGATTATTTTAGTAGGCTACTATACGCTAAGCTCCATCAGAGCAACAGCTTGCCAAACTGCAAAACGGTGCCAACCGCCAATCCAAATTAATGCACATCTGACTGAGGGGGCTATATTATGCTCGCAAATGAATTGGAATGCCTTTTTCATACATATTTAAGCAGAGCTTACGAATAAATATGCATCTGGGGCATAGCCCCATATCTATATAGCCAACGAATCATGAATAGTAAGTTATTTATTGGACAATGTGCGTTATGTCTCATGTCTGACTGACATACATGGTTGAAAGAAAGAAAGAAGGAAAGAAAGAAAGAAAGAAGGAAAATGAAATAAGAAAGAAAGAAAGAAAGAAAATTAAATAAGAAAGAAAGAAAGGGTCGATGACAGCATCCCGCGGACCAGTGTGTCCAATCGGTTGCCACTTCCACTATTCCACAGCTTTCCAGTCGACCAGAGGATGTCGATGATGTTCGATCAACAACCAGTTGCACACAGACAGTCAGACACCAGCAGCTATCACAGTAAAAGTAGCCTGCTACCCGCGCGCATTACGACGGACTGAGGGCGAACCATCATAGACCTAAGACCTGTTGTCTCTCGGAAAGGAAACAAGTGGAGCTAAAACATTAAACAGCGTCTCTGTGAGAAAAGAAGTTGACTTTGGTGGGGGAGAAATTAGTTGTATCGCTTCTCTACTACGTTTTGACTAGGAAGAGTTTGGTGTGTGTTGGGATCGGATTCGGATCAGAAGATCCATCCTCCGAGTCCTCCACACTGACTGTATAGTGTCGACTCCGTCGAGGCGCGGTTTGTGCTCCCGGACCCTGATCCTTCTTCAGGTTGTGTAAGGAGGCTGAGTGAGGAGGGACAATGGTTGAGCTGGAGAAGGAGGTCCTGCCGCTGCCTCCGCGGTACCGGTTCCGCGACCTGTTGCTCGGGGACTGGCAGACTGACGACAGGTAAGTGAAAGTGAGAGAGTTAGGATCGAAGGACACTCCTGAAAACTATTTAAATTGCTTTATAGGCTACAAGTTAATTAAATTAACTAACGCACAAATGCAGCAGGTGGTTGTGTTATTATGCATCCATCCAACATCCATCCAACTGGTTTAAAAAGTATAATCTTCTACGGTGATTGTTTTTGCATTACAAGTTTCAGACCTATACCACACTATGTCACCTATCTTAAATAACGTGTCTTTGTGATAAAACATAGCTCTACATGTTTATGAATTTGAATGTTGCAAATTTGCAATATCATCATCATCAGTGCAGTGGACATAGACAGTGGTGCATATTCTGCATCACACACCCCTGCCCTGCCTGTTAGGTGACTGCAACAGGTTTCATGGTCGCGTCGCGACTCTGCTTGAGAGACTGAGAGAGTATAGTATCTTCAACGTTTTTCAGGCCAATATTAAGGACCCCCTAGCTCTGTTCCATATCTCCACTGCTTCTATGATTCTGCCTTGCAGGGCAGAAGCATAAAGCAGTGGAGATATGGAACAGAGTGGAGCTATGGAACAGATTCTGCCTTGCAAGGCAGAATCATAGAAGCAGTGGAGCTACAGTATGGAACAGAGCTAAGGGACCCCCTATCTGACTGAGAGAGAGATGAAGCAGGGAGCCAGGGACCCCACCCCCCATTGCATTTTGTATAACATTGTGTTGCAATGCAGATTCAACATTTTCATAGATTTCATAGTTTGCTTCATACATGGTGGACCCTATCGGTTGGACCCTGTTGTAAAAATGAAGTGTAATGTAGTGTTATCATGGTGTCGTCCACAGTAAAAGGCTTTGTATTGACTTGTGCTTTTGTTTGAAATGTATCCATTCTGCATACTGTGATTGTTTTTCTCCAATCAATCAATCAATCAATCAATCAATCAATCAATCAATCAATCAATAGACTTGTTTGACAGCACTATCAGTGTATGTTAGATTAATGTGTATTTTCAGACATTTAAACCATTTCAACTGTCAATAAATGTGACCTTTCACTACTCTGCCAAAAAATAGCAGATCTACAAACTGTCAGGCTTGTGAGCCTGCAGATCTGCTATTTTTGGCCGAGTTGTCCTTAAAAAGTGATTCATGTAAAAGAAAAGAAAATCTAAAGATTTGAGGACCCCCTGTTGAAGACCCCTGGACTATGTGGTAACTATAATACATATTGTTTCAGGAATAATTCATCAGCTATACTATTACTGTCGACTGACACTGCAGGGAGGGAAGGAGAAAAATAGTTTGAAGGAGTACCATTCTAAGAATAGCCTTGTTTAAATGAACTAGGAATCATTATTATTTAAATGCCAGGTAATTAGAGTGTCCCCTCTTACATTAAATCATATCTAATGATTCCTTTGGGTGGTCCTGGGGAGTGTAGACAGGAAGGCCCAGGGTGATATATTATACTGGGCCTCTTCTCCTATTATTATCTCCTATTAGTATTATTTGATATTCATATTATTTCTAAAAGCCATAATGACAGTCATTTACACCTTGAGTTTATGTGCCGCCTGCAACTGTGAAATTAAGAACGTTAATTTAAATTGAAATTAAATGTTAATTAACACACTCAGGATTTTGCCTGTGTGCCTGGCAATTTAAGGTGGGTCTTCTAGGCAATTAACCTGTGCTTAAACTCTAATTTGTTTTGATATCCTCACACCCAATCCCCATGTCAGATGGGAGAATACAACACCTCATTTGGCCGTTTCATTATAGATTCTAATGGGAAACTTTAACCTCCATTTAATGCTCTGGTCCCTTGTTGCTAGGGGAGGAAATGGGACCCACACGTGTGGACTTGAGCGGGTGATTTCCTTATTCATGTATTTTTTTTAGATGAGTCAATTATTATATTTTTTAATCCCAATTAAGTCATTACTGACAATGAATTCCTCCCCATACGTTTACTGTGTTGCCACTATTGTTGTTCGTACCCTAAGGTTGCGTTCACACGGGCAGACGCAAAGACGCAGTCTACAATTCATTGACGATGAAAGCCAGTGACTTTCTAGGCAGCCTAGACTGCCTAGTGTAGCCTAGAGCAGGGCTTCCCCCTCTTTTGGTACACAGAGGATGAGAGGAGTCACCCAAAAAAAAGCAATAGTTGAATTAAATATTTATATTACTACAGGTAGGTCTTCTGACCAAGCAATTGGTCGGAATAGGCTATCCAGCTGTGCTGAAATGAGCATGACAGCACACCTAGCCGTGGATAGAAGATTTGAGAACGAATGAATCACATTGGAAATATCATAAGTTGTGCTGATTAGTGATTAGGCAGAGTTTTGTCAGAGCAGCAGCATTATTGGTTTAGGAATGGAACAAAAAGGGCAGGTGTACGCTCCTGTATTTTAACATCAGTTATTATGGTGGTACCTACCATATATATTTTCTGAGGTGATACTTGCCAATGGCTTAGAGAGGCGTACATGCAGCGACAAAGAACAACCTCCCTGCCGAGTTGCCATGCATTCCCCAAACACCAACCAACTGTGTTTGTCTTTAGTTTAGACATGGTGCAACGTGAAGTTGAACCCCTAGACTTCGCAGTTGTGGACAAGTATTTTAAAGCAGTCCTTCTCAACCTTTTCAGGACCCTATTTGAGTTGAGGCATTACATTTAGTTTGACTCAGTTCCACTGATAAACATTAGCTGATCTACAAGCTCAATGCCTTAAAAACACCTGGCCAGTGTTTTGTAATATAGTTTGTTGATTACCTTTGATGCAGTAATGGTCTTTTTTTTTTCATTTAAATTTTTTCTCCCCTTCATGTTGGTATTAAAAAAACGCCTTAAAAGTCAATTAATTGTTAATTTACTGTCATCTAGGGACCCCCACACAGGTTGAGAACCACTGCTTTGACCCTGCGCCACCCGAGTGCTGTGGGTGTTTTAGCCACTTGAATACTAGCATCATAGTAGGCTGTGAGCTTACAGATCGGCTATTTCCTGATAGCCTTGATGTAGGGAAACAATTATAGGGGGCCAAGGACAGACCTTTTGGGAACCTCGGTCAACAAAGAGAGTTGTTAAAACGGAACAGAGAGCCAACGTGTTTTCAACGTTCACACCTGGTTACATTTGGCTACACTGCCACTTTAACAAAATTCAGTTCATAATAGTAGTAATGCAGTGCATGCATGTGAAAGAAATATGATTTGTTTTTGTTTTTCTAACTGCACAGATGAGTGGCTAACATTTACACTGCCAATAAAAGACCGTTTTCTGAAAAACGTATGTTGTTGTATATCAGTGGTGCTCAAACAAACCTTTTAATTTCCAGGACCCCCAGAATGATATGTATTTAGCCGCGGACCCCCATCTCAAAATATTTTGTTCCAGGGACCTCCAGAAGCAAATATTTGAGTTAAAATGTCCACAAAATATAAACTATATATTGAAATATTTGCACACATTTTAAAGTAATGTGTGATGCATTTATATGTGACACTTTTATGGTCCAAATGATGGGGGAATGACTACAGTATTTTAATATTTTCAAATATGCCGCACTTTGAAACAAATTTGATGTGCTGCACACATAGAGGCAGTGCAGGTGAAGTGCCTGGCATATTTCCTGTACAGACCAGACTGACTGTGTCAATAATGCTTATAGAGTTACTGGGAATAAAATCTGTTGGAGTATTATCCTTTGATCTGAGGCTTGCATATATGAATTTCTCTCTTGCATCATCAGTATTATCTTTGACCTATTTAAAGCCATTTTACATTTGAACGAGGCAAAAAAAGCAGATCTACAAGCTCTGTGAGATTGGCTATTTGTCTGTCTGTTTGTTTATTTATGTTTTGCAAATGTACATTGACATTCCCCCATGGATGGAGATCCACTCACCCAATGCCAGTGGCCTTGCTGTGGTGATGTATCCATCCGTTGCCCAAGGACTAATATGTTACCAAGCACAGATAGTACAATGAGTGTGACCTCAGTCACATACAGTATAATTACTTTGCTTCTGTTAGCAGGAGGCAGCCAGTGCTTGGTTCTAGTCAAAGAAAGAAATTTTGATTCTTAACAAAGAGGGGAGGTATGGAAGAGAAAGACGATAACATTCAAAGAGATGATTTTTGGGGACTGTTGACGCTGTGAATACTGAATAGTGAGTGATTTAGACGTTTGGTGAGACATGTGGCAGTGTGACAGAAAGGCTACAGAAGATGTGCCACTGAAGGACCACTTCACCACGTTTCAACCTATCTTCATATAATTGGCCCTCACTAATGATCATGATAAAATAGCACAATTTATTTCTACTCAGTCCGTGTCTCTTAAGAGGGCTGTGGGCTGGTCAGATTTCATTCACCTGTTTGATTCCCAATGCTGCACGTTGCTCCAAACACATCTGATTTTGATTACAGAGCTACTGTCATTAAAGATGACACCTAGACAGCGTATTACTCATTTTTAAACGTAATCAGCACCTTAAAATGTGTATCTGAAAACATTATGGGTTAGAAATAAGCCACGTCGTAGTAGCAAACATGCTGAGCTGGCTGTCTGTCTCTCACGTAACACTAAACAAACAGACTCCACACGCCGCGGATGTAGCTGAGTTACGTCCCATGCGGCCTTGATATGAAAAGTGTTGAAACCAGTGTTGTAGAGTATTACAATATACTAGCACAATTGCTATGGTTGGATAAAAGTGGTCTCCCGGTGAGACAGGACAGCTAATGATTAGCAAGTAGTACTGCCTGAAGCTTATAAGCTTGACATCTGACCAGAATAAAGTAGTAAAGATTTATTTAAAACAAGATTTTTATATATTTAGATTTGTATTATTGTGAGAATGATGGCTTCCATTATCGCATTGCAACTTGTCAGGAATAGGAAGCCTGCCGTTTCTGAACTGCCCACAGCCCTCCCACGAGACACAGTAGAAAAGAATGTGTGGCATTTTATCATGAACATTAGTGAGGACCAATTATATGAAGGTAGGTTGAAAAGTGGTGAAGTCATCCCCCACGTAATCACAAGAACTCTGGTCTGGATTCTCAGAATCAATCTTTATTGTCACATCACATTACAAGTAAGGTGGGTGTGAAAAACTTGGTTGTGCAGGCTCATCGTTGCAGTTAAAAGGTAGAGAAAAGAGCATAAAGTGCAGACATGACAGTGTGAGTGCATAACAAATAAAAGTTCATCATGGGCAAATGTACGAGTAACATTTAAGACATGAGTCAGTTCAGACTGTGCGTCAGTCTTAGCTCTTGTTCAGCAATCTGATCGCTGACACCGTACGTAGAAGCTGTTCAGAAGTCTATGAAGTAGTCTATTCTGGGCACGTCATGTTAGGTGAACTCGATTGTCAATTGTACTTACAGTAGTAGCGTTCTTCCATTTCAGTTGGTAATCTCTTTAGTTATCACCCTTGGAAATCTCCTGTGAGCCTGGTCTTATTAGGATTACAATTGACTAGATAGAAAAGAGAGCTCTGTTGAAGTCTGCTCTCAACCACTTCTCCTGGGAAATCTCCCAGAGTCCTCTACCCAGGATTCCTTCCATCTGGCCTTTGTTAGATTGTGCAGACAGTGACCATTCAAGATCATGTTATCCAGATCGGTTATCAATTATTTTGTATAATCGATTACACTGATTCCTTCCGTTAACTGTTGACCTGTGGTTCTCAACCTTTTCAGGCTGCGGCCGCCCCAAACTAATCATATTTGAACTCGGGATCCCCCCAAAATAATCATAATGAACCGGGCACTCCTCCACCCCGACAAGCACTTAGTTTGACTGAGTTCCACAGATAAATATTGTGAAAGTAGCCTTTCTACTTTTGATGCACTGAAGGTCCC
>OOFJ01104516.1:0-15030 GCA_900323375.1 Benthosema glaciale
GTGCTGCTCGGCGGCGTGGCCTACACCATCTACTGCGAGACGCAGGAGCCCTTCAACGAGACGGAGAAGGCGCTGCTGATAGCGGGGACGATACTGTACGCCTGCTACTGGGTCATCCTGCTGGTGCTCTACCTGGCCATCGTGGCCAAGCGCTGCAACAAGAGGGAGGAGCAGTATCACCTGCCCTACGCAGAGGCGTAGGTGTAGCGGCAAGACAGTGTTTCACTGCTGTGTCATTCTAATAGGGTTCTGCTGGCCCTGTGAACTGATCGCTACAGCCACTGGTCCCATTATCCAGCAACACTCCACATGCCTTTATCATGTCTTTATCAATGGTGCTAAAAGAAAAAAAAAGTACGGCTATCTGATCCTATAATGAGAAGCAACGTTTTGTCCGACTTAACTCTGAGACGATCGGAGAAGTACACTTCTCCTTTCTTACGTCACACTGGTGCTTCACACGGGAAAAAAACCCAAAGTGAACCGCGCTGGGCGACACAGCATTGGGCCGTTCATGCACCTGTGTTGCTGGAGCTAGTACTCTCAGAAGGACAGTGCAGTGCAGTACAGTATGGGTACAGGTTAGCTGTGCAAACTGTGACAAAATAGACTACAGCGGGAGCAGTGTTGGTGTGGTATTGGGGCTTCTCGTAAAAATATATAAAGCACACATCACACCAAAGTGAGCTAACGGACACGCCGGTCACGAATGGACCTGGCAGCAGTACTCCAGTGTCCCCGTAGGTTAACCTGTGCTGATACGAGTGCTTTACTGTCATTATTCCTCTCTGAATTACGAAGATAAGGAGATACAACTGGCTTGAGAAAGTGTACTATAACTGATAACGTCACTAACTGGAATGGATCCGCCTAAGGAAAGGGACTCTAGGGAAGTTTCCAATAAACCAGCTTTGAGAAGAATGTGAAACTTTTACGCCGTCAAACTAGAGAGCAGTTGAATGTAAAAGGCAGACTGACTTCGTCACGACGAGACTGCGATAGCTTGAATGGTTATAAGCCTAATATATACTGTACTGTGTCATCATTCGACCCTGTTAATAACTTATTTTTAACTTAGAAAACATGACGTGATCATACAAAAAACATTTTTGGATTTTTTTTCTTCAGCTCCAGATGAGACTCATGTTCCGAGACATTTACCCACGTATTTGTCATTGGCCACAAATGGCACAATCACCTCCAACAGTTGTATTTTTGTAATGCAGTTATCATTTATCAGTATAGACAATCTAACATTTCTACACATAACGGTATGACATACAGTTATATTTTTGGTGCTGGGACAAAAAAAAAAGAGGAACTAGTGAGGTCACGGTCTCATTATCAATTCAACATACAGGAACCTGTCTGTGACAAATCACGGTTCTATTCAGCGATCCAGTGTATTTTTCTACAGGCACTTTTATATAGATTGTGAAGGTGCCAAATCATGTTTCTACAACGCCTGATATTTCCATTGCTGGACACAGTTGTTGTATAACTTAGGATATTTGTGTCCTTTTACATTGTTCATTCATTAACTCCATTTACACTGGTAAGACTGATGACCAAAGAGAAACTTTCTGAAGTGAGCGAGAGCATTTTTAGAAACCCTGCCTTTACATTTTCTAGTAATGTGGCCTCTTTCACAGCAATGGCTTTGGCAATGTACTGTAACCTTTTCATTAAACTTTTGCATAATTTAAAAAAACATGTGATTCTATTCACATTTCAAGCGGTTCTGGTTCCTGTCTTAAATGGCCTGTTTCAAACAGCACATATACTGTAACACTTTTCCCATTTGACTCCCATATTGTTTTATCAAGCTTTAGCGTATCATAGTATAGTGACATAGTGTCTATATTGAAACTTGTTTTAGTCTGTGGATGTTTCCACTGTTGTGCTAGATATATGTAATACATTTTATTTCAAGCAGGGCCCTCTGAGTTGATACTTGAACATGCAAACAAGACACAAAAGAGAAATGTTTGTTTACCGGGTTAGTTAGTTAGTCTTTCTGATAGTCGACCAACAGTGGACGTTGTGTTACAAATGTGATGGAAGATTTCCATCTCTAGACATAGAGATGGGGCTTTTCCTTATTCATTATGAATTCTTTCTTTTTTTGGGGACACAATTGTCCCATTCATACCAAATAGAGAACTATCCATTACCAAGTGACTTCCCTGTTTCTTCCTACACATGTCCTTTTCCCAAGTTAATAATAACTTGTTTATATTTGTAATTTATTCCGCGTTCTTCATTGTGAAAGGAATACGTCTTCAAGAAACTGTTGGAGCAAGTGTGGAAAAAATGCCTGTGTCAAAAAAATCTACAATATACTGTAATAGACATGATGTCTTGAGCTGCACATGTTGAGGCTGATGGAGGCTTCTGTTCGTCCATATGGTTCTTTGTCCCTTGTGTCAGTGAGTTCACTGGAGGTATACGATGATGTGTTGGCCTCTGGCAGCAACTGTTCTGCTTTGCAGCATTTGATTTTGGCAGTGAATCAGATTCTGCTACACGAGCAGCTAAAACTGCATCCTCAAACTTAACTAGCCACGGGCATCAAGCCCTGACACAGTGTTTCAACGCATTAGGAAGAACCCAGGGGATTATACAGATACACATGTACCTGTCCTGTTCATTCCACACATTGAGACAACTGGGACATTGTACAGTCTCATTTGTGAACCAACTGACTGTAGCTCCTGTAGACTCAAACTGCCAATTTTACCCTTAAACTGTCAGATGCAGTCGGAGGCAAACCCTACATAAAGGTTTATCCACTTTTCTAAGCTGACGTGAATCTTTATGAAACGATACAATATACAGTATAACGCATTTTGCTAAGAACATATACTTTGTAGCGCTGAAATGGAAAGCGTTTTTCTTTTTTATATTGGTGATTGCCTTATACGGCGATCACTGACTGGATGTTAGTTGTCCCAGCTTTTAATTTTGTAGCTTACAAACAACCGCAGATCTGGCCTTTGTAGATCTGCATAAGGGAATATTTTCCGTTCATTACTCCTGAATAAAGACCATGATTTGTCTGTATCTTCCTTCAAACCAGCATGAAGTCATGTGAAGGAGGGAAAAAAAGAAACTCTGGTAAAGACCTTAACCTTGAACTTTTCCAAAAATGGTTTTAGGCATGAATTAAAAACAAAAAAACGTGTTGACTGTGTGCTGGTACGCATGTGAGGTGTTTGTGAATGTATATTGAGGAGGTATACCTGAGCAGTGAGTGAGCACTGTGGAAAGGGAGGAGATTTCACAGCAATTGAATGAATAACTCCCTTCAGTCAGCAGCACAGTGCAGCAGTGGGGTGGGGGTTTCTATGGTCATAATGGGTGCAGGGGTAAAGAGGGAACCACCCTTAATCAAACACTCACATACTACTGTAAATATACGCTGCAGAAACCAGTAAAGAATCGAGCTAAAATGTTAATATTTATAATCATACAGCTGCCTGTTCTAGTCTGGCCTTATCCAATTCCATTGTATGCTATGCTCGCGATGAAATGAATGTGTGCAAGCAATGCTTCTGTTCAGCAAGCATAATGTTCACTGGTATAAGTGAAGTGCAACATATCAATACTCAATAGAAAGGAGAACTATTTTCCTGGCGCGCTCACAGTTCAAGTGGAGTTTGCCCAAGCTGCTTGCTTGATTCCTATCCATGTCCATACGTTAGCCATGTTAAAACGAGCACCTTATATACCACCAAATCTGATGCGAGACTGCATGGGGCAGACCTGCATTTCACAGAGTATTTTCAGGGCGTTTGCATTGAAAGGGACTCAATTGTCAATCACAGTGTCTGTGATTGCCGCTGACTTTAATGGAATGGAAAAGCTCTGGTGAGACTGGTTTGGATATTTAAGTTTTATTTAATTGTTTTTGTCACAGAATTGTTGAGCCAAGCCAACCAGCTTTGGTAGCTTACCTATGAGGTTTACATTTCAGAAATATTCTAAAAGTAATATATTTTGTGTACTGTAGATATGAAATATGAAACATATTCTGGGGAGGGGGTTACGTATAATTGTAGCACAAACTTGGATCTGTACACAAATGGCAGTAGTTTAACGTTAGATTATGCTTACAAGTATATCAGTGTTCATTTCAAGAGTGTTTGGATGCCAATTCTCAAACCATTATAGTTCAGTGGTTTTCAACCAGTGGTCCTTGAGGGGGTTCCAGGTGGTCCCCAGCAAAATGGACCCTTATTAGATGTTTATCTCTTGAGGGGACAATTTGGCTTCATTTTACTCTCTCAAGAAACTATTGTTAAATACCTGCATTAGGCTACTTAGTTTACAAGAAGTCCACACAATTAGAGCATGTAATATAATAGTCATTCTGACGTTTGCCTGTTATCTCTATCGTTCCACATCAATATAGCATGGAGTTGTGGGCAAAATTGTATCCAACGACAACAAAATATTCTTTAGTTTTGGGTCTGCGAGGCAAAATCTCATCAAATGGTAAATGCCAAATAAATAATGAGCCTTGATATGAAAAAGGTTGAAAACCACTGTTCTAGTTTAAACAAAATACTTCTTAAAGAGTGTTGGAATGACAGTTCAAATGTTATGAAGTGCAGCTCGATAATACTCCCAAAATAGGTACATTCCTTTCACACAGCAGACTGCACAGCTAAAACAACAAATGGATGTAACACATTAGAAAGACATTAATGAAATGTGGTTTTGTACCTAAAGCATCATTATTTTCAACATTTACAGTCATTGGAAGCCTGTATGTTGTTTTCTTTCTGAATAAAGACAATGCCATATTCTTAATTTCTTATTCCCATTTTGTATTCAAATATCCTTACCCCGGGCCTATGAATACATGCAGAGCTCTGTTCCAAAAAGGGGATAGCCATGTTGAAAAGTATTACTTTATAAATAATCTTAATACCTCTGCTGACAAATTAACAATATTTTGGATGTAATTGTGCTTTTGGGGAATATTTAAAATGGCTAAAATACTAAGGGCTCTATTTTCATCCATGCTAAACCCCTTATCCCTAAACTACTTTACCTTTTCTTTTTACTATTTTGAAAAATAGCCAATCTAGATTGACACGTTGTGAGCTTGTAGTTTGGCTATAATTTAACAATTCAAAAATATTTTTCAAAATAGTAAAAAAGGCAAAGTAGTTTAGCGTGGACGAAAATAGAGCCTTAAATCTCAAGACACTATTAGTATAAATGGAACAGAGTAACCAGATTATTTTAGAGAGAGAACGCTTCATATCCATCCATGGCTCCATGCTATTGATTTCCCCTCCTCTGCCTGTAGGATGGTAATCTGCTGCCACCTAGTGTCAATGTCCTGCACTCACCATGGAATCTCCACATCATATCATAGTACTGTACATTTCCAGCTTGGACAGGGCAGCCTATTGCTTCACAGACTTTAGATGTTTTTTGTTGCAGCACATCACAACAAGATCAGACAGGCCTACCGGCAATACAAACCTTAATATGAACCTATCAACACCCTTAAATGCACACAGTCCGTTTAATTGTTTCTGCCTCCACACTGTGGGCACTACACCTTCTTGGGCACGTTAGTAATGATGGGTTTGGGCCGCGTCTTAAATATGAGCTTCTTCCTGATGAGGGCAGAGACGGAGTAAGAGGTGGAGGCCGAGCCTTGCTGCTGTTCCGTGGCCATGGGTTCATCGTTGTCGTCATTGCCGCTCCCGGCGCTGTGCGTCGTCGTGTGGCCGGGATGTTTACTGAGGACGGCAAAGGGTTTCTCCAGTTTCACGATCTTCCCGTACAGAATGTGATGCCCCACGATTAGTACTGGCACCCCCTGGTGGAGGGAGGAGAGCAGAGTGAAGAACATACTAAGTACATGATGGGCGATGGGACAACAAGAGAGAAGAGAATAAGGAAAGGCGCAAGTTTTCAGGGGTTGACAGTAAGGTCTCAGAGGCACTTTCCCGTCAAGCAGGTACCAGGTCATGTTCTAATTTGTCCTAAGGGCTGTGCCCACTTAGCCTCGTAAACTGCCCCTCCCCCTCGCAGCAGGGGAGTGCCCACTTGCCCGAAAACTAAACCCTCATTATAAAATAGGTTAAATGTATGCTTGTAGAACAAATGGATGTTAAATCCAATCAATACTTGCAGAGCGGTGACAGTCAAAACAGAATGAGTGCAACTGATAGCAGTTGCAAAAGCATTGTACTCCACGAATAGATGAATATAAATTGAAATGAAGACGGAATGCACTTGCCCATGGAGAAACCTGAAAGCAAACTCCACTTGACCAAACGTTTTATTTACATGCCACGGGCTATCTGGCAACCTTCAGTGTCAACTCCCCCTGTATGTACAGATTCAGATTCAATTTATTGTCACTGCACAGAGTATACAAATACTTTGACAATGAAACGAACAGTGGCGCCTGGCCAGAGTGAAATACAGTAATGCAGTAATGAGAATAAATACATATTGTTCTTTTGTTATGTACAGATGTACAATGTAAATGTACATAATGTACAATATGTACAGTAAATATAATAAATAAGAATGTACATGATGTTTATTACCTCCTTGGTATAGAGCATGTCTCCCATGACGTTTCCAGCTAGTCCAGAGTCCTGTCTGGCCACCACCTCTCCCTGGAGCTCCACCAGGAGCCACTCTGGCTGGCTCTCACCGTCCACACTGCTCCTACGGGAACCAATGTAGGAGTCTTAGGACACAACTATAGGGCAGCATTCCATTTTGGGTGTGTGAACCGGTCTGGAGCGGATGGTAAAATACGTCACGTTGTAGTCAATGCAGGCAGGAAACCACAAGGAGGAATCAGTATTGTGAATTGTGGTTTCCTGCCTACATTGACTATGTGACGTAAATGGTGCATTTATATAGCGCCTTTATCCAAGGCGCTTTACATAGATTGTGCATTACATTCACCCATTCACACACTGATGGCAGCAGAAACCATGCAAGGTACCTACCAGCACATCAGGTGCAATTGGGGGTTAAGTGTCTTGCTCAAGGACACATGGACACTAACTCTGGGGGAACCCGGGTTCGAATCGGCAACCTTGCGGTTGCCATCCAGTCGCTCTACCCCTGAGCCACCGCCACCCGTATTTTACCATCCGCTTCTAACCGGATCACACGGCGATTTTGGAACACAGACCAGGCTTTCCTCCTTGGTGGAAAGCCTGGTGACGCAAGGTTAGGACACAACACTCAGTTATCATGGATTCAAATGGGATCAACCTAGATCAGTGGTTTTCAACCTTGTTCATATCAAGGTCCATTCATTTATTCAGCATTTAACACACGCCGGAACACCATTTGATGAGAACCAAAAAGAAATATTTTGTTGTCAAATGTCGTTGGATAACATTTTGCCCACAATTCCATGCTGTATTGTACCATAGGAGATAGAGAGGCAGAACAGGCAAAAGTTGGTCAAAATGGCAACTATTTTACATGCTCTATTTGTGTAGACTTCTTGTAAATTAAGTAGCCTGCCTAACGCAGGTATTTAACAATAATTTAACTTTTGAGAATATAAAATGAAACCAAATGGACCCTGAAGGGTACACTAATAAGGGTCCATTTTGTTACCAGTTCTCCATCATTGAGCTGGGGACCACCTGGAACCCCCTCAGCGGTTCCCCAGACCACTGGTTGAAAACCCAAAAATGATGGGTAAATATAGTTTCAGCCATTTGAACTAAAAATGTAGACCTACAGAAAATGAAATTATTTGATGACTGAAGCAATGTATAACTTCAAGAAGACCTAGCCCTGGTCCAGTGCTTAGTACTTAGTACATCTCTGTATGATTGCACGCACTGTCTGGGCAGAAAGAAACTTTTTATTATATCGGTACGGTAGGATAGACATGTAGCAGGATAAGAGTTGATCATCATGAAAAGGAACTATTAGGTTTTATGTTTACATTTGGACTTTATCTATTAGGTAGATAAAGTCCAAATGTAAACATAAAACCTAATAGTTCCTTTTTAAGGAGCTAATCATGATGCAAGTTCCTGCGTTCTGGTGAATTTGGGAACTTTGATATCAACTCCAGGGTCCAGTAGACATCCAGGACAAATGTCAATGCAAGGAGTCCTGCATATATCAAGTGATTTTCTTTTAATACAGATGACAATACACAAAAGCGACATTTTCTTGACACACTTACTTACCGTATAACTATTTGAACCATAGTCCTCCTCCTGACATATGACGATGGAAGCGGAAACCCTTGAAGGTGGACTGGTTTAGTGCTAAAGTACAGTAGAAACAGTAGCATTCACATTTCATTCATGTTGTATCAGACGCTGTTTGTCTGTCTGTATGTCTGTGTGACTTTCCCGCCAGCTGAGGCGGAGTTCCGAGTTTGTAATGGTCACGTGGTTCGTGACGCATTTCCGGGTTCGTGCCTCTAGGGGAGATTGATTCACGTCCGGTTCAAAGTGCTCCAACGTGGTGGTTCTTCTTGTTGTCAACGTGCAGTGGAAGTTTGCAACAAGTAAAAAAGACATTTCACACCGAAGGGCTTTATTACGTGAGTATAGAATATATGCTTATGAAATAAAATACCTCATATAATGTAGCTGTGCTGCTGCTGCTGAGTGTGTGCTTGGCTTTAAAGATTTGCTAGCGATAGCAGCAGTAACCTGGAACACGGCTTCCTTAGTAACAGCAGCAGGAACATACCACATGTGAATACTGTATTGAATACTTTATTAACAGTTTGCAGAAAATAGCACAGGAAAGTACAGTTCAATACAAGGTCTGCTATTAAGATTTATAACCCAAGAAAGCACTATACCCTGTAAGGCTGCAATGAATGCAATTCCATGTGTCAAGTCCTACCCAGCATTTGATCTCGTGTGAGTGAGAGACCAAAATTCCTCCCTCTTGTCAAGAGAAAGTCTGGTGTTTGGCCAGGCGAGAGTGCTTTACGACATGTCACTGTTTCTCAAACTTTTACATTTCAAGGACTCCCCTTAACTCTTCTCTGCCAGTAGTAGTATCTATTCCAAATGGAACCAAATTTCTCTCACAAACTCTTGTTTGTCAGAGAAATAATCTAACCCTTGCCCAAAACAAGCCCACTCGTGGCGAGAGAAATATGCCAAATCTTCCCTCGAAAAACAAGCCCAATAATATCGCCATATAATACTAATAAAATAAATATTTAATGCATTTATCATTATAAATTAGTACTACTATGTCTATAATTATGAATATGTTGGTACTTTATTATACAATTATACACATAGTAGAGACACCAGACCAATTATGTCACAGTTCACACTCCCCCAAACCTATGGATATTTATTATTTATAGTAACATCAAAGAAATGTTGTCTTGTTTGATATTCAATACAAGCATTGGTGGGAAACAAGTGGACTTGGCAACCTTGAAATGGATTTGGTTGGTTACTTAAGTTGTATACTGTCTGAGTTACAGACATGTATGGGTCAACCAGTACCCGTCATGACCAGGGTCTAAATAGGTCAAAATTGATCAAGAGTAGGGAGCCCACCCCCAACCACTACTACAGATTGTTTAAAATAGTGCTTTAATCATTCATGAATTTCTCACTCAGTCGGTCCATTTAGTTGTATTTCATGTGTGTACACTACGAGTTATACATCACCAAGGATTTGACTGTACATTATACTTGTATACGTGTCATGTTTTCTAGACGGGTGACAACGATGGGTGAATTCAAAGTGCACCGGGTGAGGTTCTTTGACTACATGCCTAGTGCCGTCAGAGCCATGGCGTTCAACCCTCACACACACAGGCTGGCGCTGGCTCGAGCCGACGGCTCGCTGGAGATCTTCAACTTCAAAGATAGCTACTTTCAAGAGAAGGTGGGAGCAACCAGATTGAGATAAACACGATGGCACACTATTTCACTTTTAAAATAATCTAAACTTCTACAACAGTGATTCTCAACCTGTGGGCACTGGGCCCATATTTGGCTAGCCCCCCAAATAATTGGCAGATCTATTGATATAATATGAAAACATAGACATGCTCTATGAAAATCTTTAAAGTTTTGAACATAATTTGAAAAACCTTGAAAGTGTGAGCGGAACTACTGATTTAGAATCCAGTGTCTAGGGCTGTCACGATTACAAATTTAAGTTGACGATTAATTATCACACAAAAAAATAATTGCAATTAGCAATTTTAATTGAGTTTTTGGCAGTAGAACATTATGAATAGAAATTTCATTTCTCTTTTAGGCTTCGTAATAAAAAGAGAGCAGATATAGTAGTAAATGTAATGGTAAGCTTGTAGATCTGTCTATTTCTGTTTTTTATGTATAAATGTGTTTCAATATGGAACCGATTATGACAAAATAATTGCGATTAGACGATGGTGCAACAGTTTGACAACCCCACCACACTAGTGTGTTTATTGTGGTTGACGTACTGTGTGTGTGCTTCAGGTGATCCCAGGGAAGGACGGCGGGGCCGTTGAAGGTCTGTGCTACGCGGGAGAGCGTCTGTTCGGCGCCGGGCTGAACGGACAGATCACAGAGTACGACCTGGAGAACCTGAAGCCCAGGTACTCGCTGGAGGCTTACGGAGGACCCATCTGGACCATCAGCAGCAACGCCCAGGGGACACACTTGGCGGTCAGTCATCTCAGTCAGTCATCTCATGTACAGTCTGCTGCACCCGACCCAAAAAAAGAGCGAGATCTTTTTGTCATTTTGTGAAGACCCGTGCAGCACTAGTTGGCTGTCCAATTACATTTAGTTACTCTTATGTTTTTCTTTTAATCAATATTTTCACGAGAAAAACAATGAGAATCGGGTGAGAATTGGAATCTCACCTCTTGTGGAGGAAAACCGACATTTGTGCAAGAATCGTGCAGCACTAACTCGACATGGACATTTCCTTTTAACCACATTGTGCAGTATTTGTCCCGTTTATTTTTTTTTGTTAATGTACTAGCGGACTTCAGTATATGACTATAATGAATAAATATCTATATCTATTTTTTTCATCAGATTGGTTGTGAGGATGGGACAGTAAAGTTATATCAAATACTGGATGATGGCGTTCAGTTTGAAAGAAACTTGGACAGACAGAAAAGTAAGTATATAAAAGTACATTCACAGCCAGGCATGGTATTGTATTGTTTTAGTCATTCATAATTTCATTCATAATGCTCAATATTTTCCTATAACATCATTATACGTGTGCAACATGATTATACACACACATTAAATGAAAATTGGGAAGTAAAACATAAATTGTTTCTAAATTGGTTCTTGTATACCACAATATGTGAGCTGTGTTGTGACTTTGTGAAATGTCTTTAATTGAGTTAGTTTTGATGTTGTCCTATAGGTCGTATCATCTCTCTGTCTTGGCATCCTTCCGGAACACTGCTGGCTGCTGGCATGATGGACATGATCAGAGTCTTTGATATTCAGTCAGGTGAGCCCAGCAACAAACCAAACGCAGTGGAATATGATTGGTCTTAGCAGGGCTGGGCACTACTTCCACTTTGGCACTTTCAGTAACCATTCTTTAATGTTGTCCTAGACATAGATAGATCTCATAATTCTATCTGTCTTGGCTTCCTTCAAGTAATGCCACTGCTTTGAAATACTATTGGAAATGGTACATGGTGCATTTTATACATTCACACACACGTTCATACACCGATGGCGGAGGAAACCGTGCAGGCAGGCACCAACCGGAAAATTGTTATTTTGAGGGTCGGCTTGGCACTTTTTGGGACATTTTGTTGTCCCCATTGGCGTGTAGCCCTACGCGCAGTGCATATTGCGCATATACGTAGCAACGGCACTGCCCTGAAATACTCTTTTTAATGTGTGTTCTTCAGGCCGTGCCACCCAGCGTCTCCTGGTGGACAGGAACGTGGGTTCATCCAGGAACGTGGAGGTGGTGGTCTGGAGCGTGCTCTTCCTGTCCGACCACACCATCGTCAGCGGGGACTCGGCAGGGAAGGTCCAGCTGTGGGACGGCCTCTCTGGCACGCTGGTCAAAACACACCTGGTGACCAAGTGGGACGTCCTGACTCTGGCGGTCTCACAGGTGAGCATGTGATGATACTTGTCCCATTGTCAGCCTTCTGATTGGTCCCTGCTGTCTCTGACTGACTAACCAGCAAGCTCTTTCTGCCTTTACTCCAAAATGTTAATTTTTCAGGAAATTAAAATTAATATTTTGATAACCAAGCAATACTACCTCATCAAAGTTGTAGTTGTGACTTTGTCAATTACTTCCATGAGAGGGGGAGAGGTGGTGGAGCTAGCTGCTTTAGCAGACAGTTTGAGGGTCCAATGGAGTTAAGAGGTTTTGTCCGAAGCTCTTTTTACTACTTTCCAGTGGTTCAATATTTGCGAAACAACACACCACCGACACAAAGGGTGTTCGATAGCACTGATTTATGAAAAATAATCAAAAACCTCAAACATGGAGTTGGCCACATTCCTCCTGGCTGACATCAACGACATACAAATTAAAAAACAAAGCATGGTGAAGGTATGTGAGTTCATTGGTTCTCTCCTGAGAGATTAAACATTTAAGCCGCTTGCATTGTAGTGACTTGATGCCCCCCATTGGTAAACAGTTGGTGGTGTCATTAACATTAACATTATACCTGCACCATAAGACTCCAGTTTTTAGACTAGTATTTCCTACAAGCTCACACGCATTGTGAGCTTGCATGTGAGCAAAACGTATTCGGAAACTTCTTGTGGGTAAAGGTGTAAGTAAGGCTTAGTTTCCCATTTAATTCCTTGTTTGTGCAAATGTGCGACCTACAGGACGAGAGCAGTCTAATAGCCGGGACGTCGGAGGGCACTGTGGTCCAGTTCCAGTTCATCTCCTCCACCATAGGCCAGCAGGACAACACATGGGTCCGAACCAGGACCTTCAAGAACCACACGCATGATGTCCGGGCCCTGGCTCACACCGAAACCTCAGTGGTCTCTGGAGGTCAGTATCTCACAATGATGACGAGGTGCCATTATAATGAAAATTGACTTTACTTGCCTTTGCATTTAAGTGACGGTTCATGGGCCGAATTATGTATGTACCAGTCATTACATTTTCCTTGGAAAGATAATGGTAGTGATAATTGTGTAAACGTGTTTTGTTAAAGTATTATTATTTTCATTGAAATCACTTTTATCATGAGGTTTTCATTTGTCCAATAAATTGTGGGTGACTCTGTGCACTGTCTCCCCCTCAGGGATGGACACTCAGCTGGTGGTGAGACCTCTGCTGGACAAAGTGGAGAAGAACACTAAAGAATCGGCACTGCACAAAATCCTTTTCCCCCATGTGAGTATATTGGCGTAGGTAGGAGTCAACATCTCCTGTAAACTGAGATGATTCCATAAGGACTTGACCCTTTCCTTACCATCTTTCCCCTGTAGAGGAGCTTGGTGTCCTGTGGGAAGAAATCAGGAATGCTTCTCTTCCAGTTCCCTGGCCATCTAGAGTTATGGAGAGTGGGAGAGAGTGATGGACATGGTGAGGATAAACGCATGGATTCAAGTCCTCAGTCGCCACAAGTTCGATCCCATAGAAGTCAGTATGTCTTCTATGGAAGCATTCTTCACAGCGAAAGCAGCCCATCTCTAGCTATTTTCAGTAAATGTTTTTAAAAGATTGCATGCAAGCATTTAAAGTGGTCAAACTAGCATTATGTTTAGAAGAAGCGTGTTCCATAAAATCCTAATGTTTTGCTTTAATCCATGTGCGTAGGCCATCATAAATCCTAAATATTCATCTGCATAAGTCCGTTGTCTGTATTTCTTGCTGTGGGCATTTGCATTTCAATATTGTGGTTTATGTGTTTCCAGGAAAGCCCGGAGACAGTCTCCCCGTGAAGAGACAACCAGAGAAACTCATTCACCTGAAGAGAAAGGTCTGTACTCGGCTCACTTTATAAACTCACGTAAAACACACTTAAATTACTTTAGAAATAAAGAGAGAAGAGAAATTAGAGATTTCTCCAGATGTTTTTATTATTGATTTTTACTCTTTCAGTCTATTTGATATCTTGACTTAGTTTAATCTTCATTTAAAACATTGAGAATTTTGAAAGAATAAACCATACGCACATGTTTTACTTTAAAAATGCTCAGACGATTTCTCCAGATGTCTTTATCTTTTTTTTTTTACTCTTTCTGTATTTGAAACATACCGAATACTGAAACCCATAATAAATCATGTGATGTGATCATGTGACCCCCACCCCTTTAGGGAGATGACCATATTTGCTGCAGTTCTGTGTCTCCGTGTGGCACCTGGGTGGCGTACTCCACTGTGTCCAGTGTTCGTCTGTACAGAATACACTACGACAACAATAACATCAGCATCAATAAGGTAAGGCTGGCTGCAAAACAATAAGCTGCATATCTATAACATCCTTGTCTACATTTTATCAAGCCTTTTTTTAATGTTCACAAAACACAAAAGCAGTTTGAATATAAACACTTGTGTATGGGTAGGTACAATTTACAATTCTGCTAAATGCCTAAATTGTAAAGATACCTACCAATACACACCCACCCCAAGTGTTTATATTCAAACTGCTTTTGTGTTTTGTGAACATTCAGAAAAGGCTAGCAATGAAAGATTAACCACTTAAACCCTGGCATCCCTATCTTGGACATATCCATTATGATGTCAAAATCTTTTTGGAAATAGCCAATCTACAAGCTCAGAATGTCCAGCAGTGTGACAAATCGTGACCTAGATCACCCATTGTCAAAATGAAAACACATTTAAAAATAGGGCTGTAGTGTTACAAACATTTGGGTAAAGTTGTGTTTTGAGTTTGGAATATATTTGGTGCATTATGTCAGTTTCACATCATGTAATTCTAAGTATAAGGACTATTCTCCAGTACAGTGTGTTCTCTCTCTCTCCGTTCCTGCCTCCAGGTGTCCAAGCTGCCTAAGGTCCTTGGCCCTGCGCAGCAGCTGTGCTTCTCCCCAGACTCCTCCAAAC
>OOFJ01104527.1:0-10323 GCA_900323375.1 Benthosema glaciale
TGCAAATAATTAATATCAGATGGGCATAAAGAAGCTTTCACTGATTGTCAAAACATACACTGCACATCATCATGATGTGCGCGATACTGTATGTAATGTAATGCTCACTGCACTATGTGTATGCCCTGCAACCAGGGGCCATCACCATGCCGGCCATGTCTCATCTGCTATGGACAAATTAGTGGACAATAATATGAAACACATAAAGAGCTAGCCCTGAATGACCATAACAGGTCCGTAACCCTGAGAGTGTACAAATGGATGGGTCCATTTGGTCCCATTTGTCTCAGAGTTAAGGGGGTCTCAAATAAACATTTGCCAGTGTTGTTATTGATTATGTTGTTATTTGATTATTGTTGTGAGGAAAGAGTGAGATTTTCTGCTACATCTGTCCCTTGTCTATAGCCTCTAGTCTAGGGAGACCCGCTGTGATTATTTTTTTCCTTTTGGCTTTTTGCTTCAGGGGTCACCACAGCGAATCATCTGCCTCCATCTCACCCTGTCCTTTGCCACCTCTTCTCTAGTCTAACAAACTAACTTCATGTCCTCTTTCACTACATCCAAAAATCTCTGGTCTTCAGGCCTTCTGCCTGGCAGTATCAACCTCAACATGCTTCTACCGATATAGGCTACTTATCCCTCCAATGTATATGTCCAAACCAACTCAGTCTGGCCTCTCTGGCTTTATCTCCAAACATCTGATATGTGCTGTCCCTCTGATGTACTCGTTCCTGATCCTATAAATCCTAGTTACTCCCAGAGAGAACCTCAACATTTTAGTCTCTGTTACCTTCAGCTCTGCTTCCTGTATTTTCCTCAATGCGACTGTCTCTAAACCATACAACATAACCGGTCTCACCACCGTCGTCTTGTACACCTTCCCTTTCATTCTTGCCGATTCTCACACATCACACCTGACACTTTTCTCCACCCATTCCAACCTGCTTGCACTCATTTCTTCATCTATTTTCCACACTCTCCATTGCTCTGAAATGTTGACCCTAAGTACTTAAAGTCATCCACCTTCTTCACATCTACTCCCTGTAACCTCACTGTTCCATTTGGGTTCCTCTCATTCACACGCGTGTATTCTGTCTTGCTGTCGCTAACCTTCATTCCTCTCCTTTCCAAAGTATATCTCCACCTCTCTAGATTTGTCCTTACCTGCTCACTGCTCTCACTACAGATCACAATGTAATCTGCAAACATCACAGTCCATGGGGATTCCTGTCTAACGTCTGTCAGCCCAGAGCCTTATAGAGACAGAGTTCTGACATCTCTGTTCACACCCATGGTAAGGTCTAATGGCGGCTGCTCTACATAGACTTCTATTGAGCATGGGGACAACCGAGAGTGTGACAAGCCCTGGACCAGAAGTAGGCAGAAATGCATTGGATTCAGGCAACATCCCAGCTTTAAAAATCTTAAATCCCTTTATTTTAGATCGTTTTGTAGTAATAGTACAACATAAACATTACAGACTTTAGTTACTGTATAATACTTTAAAACAGTTAACATGTTGCACACATGGTTAAAATAGCTCTTATTTGCGCCGCCCTCGTTTAAATCAATGTATTTCCAACTCCAAGGCTGCATGAACAGCGCGCGAGGGCTGTTTTCTGTACCCTCAATGTTGCAACTATTCTATTAGATGGCTCTGCGTCAGCCTGTCCATCACCATGGCGAACAAGAAGGGGCTCAGTGCTGATCCTTGATGCAGACCCACTTCCACCTTGAACTCCTCGGCCACATCCATAGCACATCTCACCACTGTCTTACAACTTCCATACATGTCCTGCACCACTCTAACATAGCGGTTCTTCTCTATCACTCCAGACTTCCATACATGTCCTGCACCACTCTAACATACCGGTTCTTCTCTATCACTCCAGACTTCCATACATGTCCTGCACCACTCTAACATACCGGTTATTCTCTATCACTCCAGACTTCCTCATACAATAGGCTATCACAGTTCCTCTTTCGGCACCCTATCATATATGCTTTCTCCAGATCTACAAAGACACAATGCAGCTCCCTTTGACCTTCTCTGAACTTCTCTGTCAACATCCTCAAAGCAACTATTCCTTCTGTAGTACTCTTCCTACATACTAACCCTAGTACAACTATGCTAAAACCTATCCCTAGTAAAACTATACACTCTAAAAACAAACAGTGCTTTATAGCACCAAAATTGGTTATGTGGCTCGTAATTATAGAGGAACCATTTTTTGGTGCTATATATAGCACCAAAAGAAAAACGGTGCTTCAGTGGTTCTATGGTAATACTAAGGCACCAAAGCCACTCAAAGAACCACTGAGGTGCAATATAGCACCACAACATTAAGCTCAGTACCTCAGTAAAACTATGCTTACACTCCTAACCTCAGTAAAACTATTAAAAAAAAAAGTGCCTGCCAGGGAGCCAATCACAAACACAGGTAAGGCAGGTCTATCCCATAATGTTGGTGGAATGCGTAATAAGGCCACTCTGGGCTCAGGTCCTCTCTCCCACACTCCAGCCATTTGTTTCATTCTTCCATACATCTGTCTGCCTCAGTTCTACTTATGTTGATCTGCAGCTCAACCACAAGAGGGCGTTCAGTTTCATATTTCAATGACTCAATCTGTACAGTGGTATCATTCATTTCCCACAAGTTTACAAACTTCAAGTAATTAAAACCTCACAATTTACACATCACAGAAAAGTCAGTTAATTGCAGCACAGTTAAAACGTGTTTCGTATACACCTACCATTATCTTAGTAAAGATCTGTATGGGTAAGGTCAGGTGATGTCAGATTCTATTGTCCTAAAAAATCAATTTCATAAAGGGAGTCTACTTAATTCCACCAAACATCAATAAAGCTCAAGTAATATTGCTAGCGGTCTTTGACAATGATGTACTCTAGCTGATCATTAATAAAGATAAATTAAGTTAAAGCTACAATCTGGGATTTAAACTATTTCAACCAATCTGTAGGGTAGAGTATTTTAATACAATGCAACTAGCACATCAGCAGTGGTTGGAGGTGGACTCCTGAGTCTACAGTAAAAATACCTACTGGTTGACGAATGGCAGTGAAGTTATTTGAAGCAGATATGCCAGAATGGACACCAATATGATGAAATATAGATGATCTATTAACTGCTATTGAGCAAGCTGCTTCACCAGTAATTGCCTGTCTTCCAACAGAAGGCTGTAGTGATATTGTGCAGTTCTCATGTTTAAAGATTATATATATATATATAGCAGTAATGCTAAAGCAATCTTCCCCAGAGAAGGCATCTGACACATCACTAAAATCATTTGGAAACGGGTATATGACATGCTTTCAGTGTGGCGCTATAGGCACCAAGCCACCTAGAGAGGTCTGTCTATGGTTATTCTCGCAAAACAAAAAATGAATAGCTCAATATGTCTTCTTGTGAACACTGGCATTAAGACAAGTAAATCACCTACAATGTTGCATTTTATGCTTTAAAAAAAGATATACGTAACTTTAAATGTTTAATTCTATCCTAGTAAATCAGTGAAGGCAAATTACTTCATATTACAGTGACATTGAATAATTCAATGCCATTGTAGGGACCAATATAATCAGCAGCCATCCAGGGTATACATGGAATCCATGCTGTCATTAGTTCCTGTCAACAAGATGCTCTATTGTATATATTGTAATGAATGATGGAAATTAAGTTGTGGTGCTAGCAATCGTGACATGCTGTTGTCCCTCAACCAAAATAAATTACCTGGTAAGAAGTTCAACTTCAGCATGCATCTACAACCTCTATTAAAAACAAACAGTGTGTTCACAACAAGTTATTTTATTAAATTCAATCACAGAGACATCTATTAAAAATTCAGCAATCAACTGTTGTATGGATGGTAGGTTATTTTGCGACTGCCTGCACATGGAAATGCCATTTAACCACTTGAACCCTATTCTGGCCATAGTGTGTGTCATAGTGTGTTTGGCGAAAGTAGCTGATCGGGCAACCTTTGGTAAAAATAGATTTGGTGTAGAGGGGAAAAGGAGTGGGCAAACAACATAGGATATAGCCCCTGGGGAACACAGGCCAACAAGGCATAGACTCTAGAGTTTAAGAGGTTAAAACACGGCACTGCAGCAGACACTGTATACACTGTATATAGCCTACATTAAACAAGACAGACACTCGAAACAGAGCAATAACTAATCAGAATGATTCACATAAAAAGGGAGACTAAACCGATTTCACAATCTTAGTAAAAAATGAAGCAATTGGAATGGGCCAATTAATTAGAGCATAAGTACTTGTAAATGCTGTGTGGCAAACAGGAACTCTATTAAATGAAAACAGTCTGTGTGGTAGATAGAGCGTGACAGAAAAGTAGAGGATTATGCGTAAAATGCACATTAATAATTAACAGTCAACCACCCACACTGACTTGCACTCTCACACCATGTCAATAGTAATAGAGCGCGCGCGCACACACACACACACACACACACACACACACTGCTGGATGCATGCATTTTACTTTTGTTTATTTTTGTAGTTACATTAATTACCAAAGAAGAAAGTAAGCAACATAAAGAGGGAAATATCTTCAAACGGAGACAGTGTGAATAACACTTAAACCCTGTCAAAAAGATTATTTTAAATACACAGCAGAACTTGAAAACTTAACCCAAAACAATGTTATTACGCAAAGACTTCAGTGTTAATCTAGAAATGTGTACACATGGAACAAAATGGACTTGTGGGTCCATTTGGTTCCATTTGTGCACTCTTCTGAGAACACAAAGGATTTTACTGTGTACTATCTGAAAATGGAACTAAACCTATGTCTTACATGATGGACAGGAGTTGAGAAAATGTTCTTGACTGGAGGGTAGTGGATAGTCAATTAAGAATTGTTTGCTGCAATGGACAACCAACGGTTTTGCTGAGGTGTGGCAAACCCCACCCATTTGGTGCCATACACAACATAAAATAAGCATTACAAAAATTCTGCATCTCCTGACAGACCAAGCCTTCACACCTCGGGGATATTCAGAATCAGTAACAGTTCAGAGAAGAAAAAAAAATCATCAAACTAACACATACAGTACCACTATAAATCTATGAATTCAAAAGCAACACAAATCAAATAAAGACTAAACAAAAACCCAGACTTGGAAATAACGAACGCGTCAACATCAAGCTGGACTGACGACATGAGCCACTAGCCAGGTCTCAAGTGCTTGCTAGATCAGCAGGAAATAACATTTGGAGATCACTGGGGGGGCTTGAAGGTAACATCAAGGCCTGTTGTATATAACCTATAACAGGCAGCTCCTGTTCAAACGCACACCCTCCATCTCCCCTCTCTGCTATGCATGCCAAAGCAGTCTGAACAGTCCTTGGGGAGTGACGGACTGAAGCCTAATTTATACGTTTTCGTACGACCCCGTCACACACCAAAATGAACAGTTTTCAGCGGAGAATCACGACACCTCGGTCATAATGACTACTAGGTATCGATTGCGCTGGTGGCACGCATTGAAAATGGCAAATCTACAAGCTCACCGTTTACAAGCTTTATCTAATAAGCTTTAGCACTGTTGTGAACTTGTAGATTGGTTATAAGTATAAATCAGGCATTAGGCTTAAGGCCTTCAATGTACTTCTCTTCCATCCATGGCCTTAGTTACCGCCGGCAAAACACTCTCCATCTCACTTCTAATTCACTCTGACGCAGCTTAAAATCTTTAATCGTGCTGCCATCATAAAACACACTAACTTGCTGCAGAGGTTACGCGGGTGGAACAAACAACCCTTGTTGAGCTCTGCCCTCCTACCGGTTCGCCCATCCTGAGACACGTCAGGTCTCCTGGACTTCATTTTGTTCGAGGAGAGCTCGCTGATTCAACACGCACACGCAAACACCTCATCGCGAGATTGGGGGGAGGGGTGAAGAAAAAAAACCCTCGTCAAAACCACGCCAATCGATTTCTCACTTTAGTTTGTATTTCACAAGACGTGGTTCTTCCTTCCCTCCCTTTGTCGCTCTCTCTCTCTCTCTCTCTCTCTCCCACCCTCCTCGGTTTTAGTGTGTCTTCTCCACTCCTGGTTGAGTGGGCGAGCAGGTTTCAGACATCGGGTTCCGGTCCGGAGCCTGGTTCAACCCACTTTGGCCCAGCTGAGGAAGGCGGGGATGTCCCGGACCGGGACGTTGCGGGTCAGAGCTTTGACCCGCAGGTTACGGTCGTCTGTGAGGAGGACCACCTCCCTCCGTAACCTCACTGGCCCACCTGTTTGTGTGTAGGGAAGAGAGGGCCAAAGAGGTGAGTTCACTATACAATGGCAGCTAAACTACGTTCTTTGTGAATAAAATGTTATTTGCAACAACCTGTATGGTAAAGCATGCTAATACAATTAACTAACAGTGCAATGGTTGTATTTGGTCTCCCTGCTCTTCCATTGAGAAAAATAGATACTACGGTACCTGAAACACTTTGTAAATGTAAACTTTGGGGGGAAAAAAACTTGGTTTCTACATTTTCCAAAACAAGAGACCCTAGGTCTGGTTCAAAGTGATGAACAAAAAAATAAAATAAGAGTTCACATGTGTGCCCGGAAAGGAAAAAAGTACACGCAAAAGTAAATAGATGATGCCCCAGGGCTGTGTTGTGGTTTACTAGACAGAAACTCAGAAAGGGAGACATACAGTAAGCAATGCATGAGTTCAAATGGGTGATAATGTGTCATACTTCTCTGTTCTGGCATGAAGTCCTTGGCCTTGTCTTTGCAGTAGTGCAGACAGGCAGACAGGATCACATCATCGTTGTTTCCCTGGCCAAGAGAGGAGTAGCGTAGTGAGTGTGAGGTCCAGTACACTGTACGGGCTTTACAGTTGATCAAACTAATCCAGTTAATCGATTATAAATTAGACAGCAATTAGACAGCAATAAAGTAAGCGATTCTTGGGGGAAAATAATTAATTTGAATGCTTTTTCTACTTTCTTTTTTTTAGGCCCATCTCCTATTTCTGTAGTGTGAGATCAGCTTGATGTACAAGTACACCCCTTGGACATGATGAACAAGTACGTCGCAGGGACTAACCCCCAATCCAGCCCTTGATACAGAGTGCCAATCAGGGAGGCATCGGGTCCCATTTCTTAGAGTCTTTGGTTTGACCCGGCTCTCTCAGTCTCAGGACGGACACACAAGGCCACTGAGGTGGTTGTTCAACAACACAGTCATGCAAAATAACACTGACAGCTATGAGGTGACGAAAGCATGCCATCCTTAGCAACGGTTGCTAAACTATTTGAATTGGCACTGAACAATCACTTTTGAGGTGGGGTTTAGCAAAGGACCATCTGTGCTGCAGATAAACATTTACGCTTAAGACTGTACTTCCTCGAGCTGCCCCTAGAGGTCAAGCTGCTCCAGCTTCCAATCCTCGCTTCAATCTCTACTCTCTACCCCACACCACCTCTTATTCTTTGTTAATAATTGGTCGTTCCATCGTGAGAATTATGAAAAGAAAGCTTCCCTGTTGCTAAGGTCTCAAGGACGGTGGTAAACAGACCACTCCTTCTTATGAGCGTCAGGTCCCCGGCCAATAAGTATTTTATCTGCCAAGATTTTATGATCTCCAATGAGTTAAGAGTTCTTCTTTTATGATTACTATACATGGTTGTGCTATTTTTCCAACGACCAACCATCAGAGCAGGATTAATAAAAAAAATGTGTTTAAATGTCTCCTCTCTACTCTTTCTCACTTCTGTGTGTATAGAAAAAAAAAAAAACATTAGCTGAACTTAATATTCATGTATGGATTCCTTCAAAAGGTTACACGTTGTACACCACTGAAACGGTCTGGAGATTTTAGATGTTGATCTCTTTTGATGAGCTTGCCTCTCACCTGTTGGCCGGAGGTGTCTTCGCTACGAAAGGCGATGGACTCCAGCTGGCTCCCCCGGCTAGTCAGGGCTCTGAGGCAGGGCTCCCGCGCCTCGAACCCTCGCTCCAGGAACAGCACAGCCAGGCGGGCCTTCTCCTGCACGGCCCGCACGTGGGACATGCTCACGTTGGGGTTACTGCGGCCTCCGCCAATGATGTGCTCTTGGCCCTTGGCCAAGCCGTCCAACTCTGTGATCACTGGCCAAAGGAGAGACAAGTCAGTCCAGGTGATAATACCACTGTGTTACAGAAATGGGCTATATATGCACAGAGAAGAACTCTTCCTACTTCTGGGTCTCTTCCCTACTTCCTTCCTTCCGGTGTTACAGATGATAATAATTAAGGCTCTGTTCCATTTAGTGTGCAGTGGTTCTCAAACTTTTTTATTTTCATGGACCCAGATAACTCTGAGTGTACACAAATGGAAATTACATTTCCACATGTCCATTTGGTTCCATTTGTACACTGTCAAGAGTATGGGGCCATTTGGAACCCACTCAAGGACACTTTGAGAGCAGAGTGTTTCCAGTGAGCCAACATGCACAATAGTGGAACACTGACTACGACATGGAAGGGAAGTTCTTTCCAAAATGGCACGTGTGCATATAGCCCATTGGACAAGCTATTAGTGATACACTTTGAGGGGAGATTGTATGTTTATATTTTTGGTCTTCATATTTCTCTATTGGTCTAGTATTGGTCAATCTTTTCTCCCCTCTCTTAAAAAAAAGAAAAAAGAAAAAAACACTCCGTAGACAAAAACTTCAAGTGCAAATCCCATCATCTCTCTCTCTCAGTCTCACCTATGAGCGGCACCACCAGTATATATATGGCAGACTGAAGGAGCTTCTTCAGTCCGTCCAGATGATCTATGAATCCATTGGTGTCTGGAACCAGGAACAGAGGACGCACCTCCAGCTCCAACTGTCCGCCTGCCTGCAACACCGCCTGGGAAAACACGCATGCACGCTGTAAATCAAACTCTGTGTTGTTGTTATCGTTGCTTGTTTTTGTCTGTTGTCTTTTTTATGCACTGCTTTGGCCATGTCTTCTTGACCAGGTCTGACCTGTAAGAGGTTTTAACGTCAATGTGAAATCCAAGTAAAATAAACACTTTGCGCCATAAAAAGTCTGTCGGTTGTCTGCACTGGAGAAAAGAATCATGCTGCATGAGCTGAAACGCAAATGGAACCAAATGGACCTCGCCCATTTGGTCCGGAAAAGCAGGCATGGAAGTGGTACCTGGATCTTATCTTCGCGCCTCTGCTGCAGTGCCAGTTTGCCAGCGAGGACGTGGCGCCGCGCCCTCAGCTCTCTGATGTCATCCTTGCCGTCGCTCTCCTCCTCGATGTCCATCTCGCCCTCCGAGGCGGACGACTCCGCCTCCACGATGACGTCATCGTTCTGCAGACAGACACAGAATGAATGAATGACATCATGACGCGTGGGTGAGGGGTTATGTGACCTTCCTTATGCTCTGGCAAATAAATGCATTGATGCAGGCGTTTAACAGCATATGTACATTGTACATGTATGTTTGAGAATCACTCTTCTAAACCAATGTTCTACATCGATTCCAAGGCGAAGGGCTCAATTAAGCTTGTTAAGTGTGTGTGTGTGTGTGTGTGAGGGGGGGGGTGTCTCACCTCTTTCTCTGTGTGAGAATCCAGCCTTTGCCTTCCGTCTGTTGTTTGGCGAGCTGGAGGAGAGGTTGCCATGGAGACGTATTTGCCTCCTTTGAAGGCCAGCAGTGGCTCTTCCTGTCCACACAAGGCCTCCAGGAAGTACTTGAGCACCGTCACTCGCTTACAGTCTGCTGCTATAGCCTGGGGGAAAAGAACGAGTCTTTACATTACAGTCTGCTGCTATAGAACGAGTCTTTACATTACAGTCTGCTGCTATAGCCTGGGGGAAAAGAACGAGTCTTTACATTACAGTCTGCTGCTATAGAACGAGTCTTTACATTACAGTCTGCTGCTATAGCCTGAGGGAAAAGAACGAGTCTTTACATTACAGTCTGCTGCTATAGCCTGGGGGAAAAGAACGAGTCTTTACATTACAGTCTGCTGCTATAGAACGAGTCTTTACATTACAGTCTGCTGCTATAGAATGAGTCTTTGCATTACAGTCTGCTGCTATAGCCTGGGGGAAAAGAACAAGTCTTTACATTACAGTCTGCTGCTATAGAACGAGTCTTTACATTACAGTCTGCTGCTATAGCCTGAGGGAAAATAATGAGTCTTTACATTACAGTCTGCTGCTATAGCCTGGGGGAAAAGAATGAGTCTTTACATTACAGTCTGCTGCTATAGCCTCGGGGAAAAGAACGAGTCTTTACATTACAGTCTGCTGCTATAGAATGAGTCTTTACATTACAGTCTGCTGC
>OOFJ01104530.1:0-18302 GCA_900323375.1 Benthosema glaciale
AATGACCTTAATAATAGCTAAAATTTGTATATTTATACCAGATATGATCATTAAGGAAAGTTTATGCATGTACTATGTGTACTAGGGGTGTCAAAAAAAATCGATTCGAATTAGAATCGCGATTCCCGTTATGAACGATTCAGAATCGATTCATAATTTCCAAAAATCAAAAAAAAAAAAATCATTTACAGTTACAGGATTTTTCACTACATGGTGTTTGTGATATGAAATGTAAGATCACCCTAATCACAGTAAACATCATGTCATTTTCAAGTTACTGTAGTGTAGTCACAGCTCAGCACAGCTGTGTGTCTGTCAACGAGGAGCCAGTTGACCCTCGTTGACAGGCAACATTGAATCATTTTGAATATGAAAAAAATCCTAATGCTTTAGAATCAAAAAAATATTTTTTTAACCGAGAATCGAAAGAAATCGAAAATCGTTTTTTGAATCGAATCGTGAAAAAATCTTTTTTGAATCGAGAATCGAAAAAAATCGAGAATCTGAATCGAATTGAATCGGGACCCCAAGAATCGGATTTTAATCGAATCGTGGGACACCCAAAGATTCACAGCCCTAATGTGTACTATGTAAACTCAATTTACAATTTCCAGAAAAAAAATTATCATAATAATTTCGGGACCCCCCCGAGGGGTCGCGACCCACGGGTTGAGAACCCCTGGTGTAGATGAGGTGTTACATTTCTGTCCCCACTGAATAAACACCACATCTATATTATATATATATATTTAAAAAAAACTCAACATCTCTGCAGAATCTGCTGACGTCACATCCACATACAGTTTGGACATCCTGTACTCTGGCTCTGGGATCCTGAGGAGAAGCGTCATGAATATTTTCAATGCTTGTGGTAAAGACCTGCTGCACGGTCTACAGGTGAAGCAACCATGCATGCCTGTTATTTGAAACTATACTATTTGATTTTGTGAAACATATTCCTGTATGCCATCATGTTGCTGTTCTGTCATGATTTTCTATGGCGTGTACAGTTGAGACATTACTTATATAAGTCCCATTTAAGAAATAGTGAAAATAACCAAACTACAAGCTCACAACAAGATGCATCGTGATTGTGAGTTTGTAGATAGTTTCAGTATTTTTCTTTTATTTTCTGTTTTCAAACATTGTTGAAAAATAATTGAGTCCCTATGTTTGGGAAACACCGATCTACATAAAGGAATGCCTGTAATCATTGCAATCTAATGGTATTCAGGTTTCGATTGAGGCACAAGGCCTCGAGACCCTGATTGCTGCCACACCCGATGAGGGAGAGAAAGACCTGGAGTCTTTTGCTGGAATGTCTGCCATGCTGTTCGATGTCCAGCTGAGACCGGTGACGTTCTTCAAGGGATACAGCGACCTCATGTCCAAAATATTCTCCATGTCCGGGGATCCCATCAATGTTGTGAAGGGTCTCATTTTGCTGACAGATCATTCTGAGGTAAGCTTTTGCCACTGTATAGCTTATAGCACACTAAGCTGTTTTGAATGCACACAAAGATTTCTTCTGGCCAGTGTTGCTCCTGAGCTCTTTCAAAAAGTGGTCTTAACCCTTGTCCCAATTCTGTTATTACAGGCAAAACTGTAAAAATGAAAATGAGAAATCTAATTAAGATTAAAAACACTCATCTATGGGTGCCTGGTGGCCAAGTGACCCAGGTGCATGCCACATGGCTTTGGCCTGACAACGCGTTGCGTGTTCAATTCCCGCTCATGACAACCTTGAGCCTGCATTCTCCCTCTCCCTCTTTCCCGTCTCTTAAAAAGAAAGCTGATCTACAAGCTCACAACAAAGTGCATTGCGACTGGTTGTGAGCCAGTAATTCACCATTTCTGGAATTATATAGATGTTTTTGTTTTGTAATATGTGTCAGTGAAGTGGTATTTGTCATATACATTGTGATTACGGTAGATGGTATCATGTCTGTTGTTTTTATTCCTATTCGCCAACACTGTTCCCTCATCCCCCTGTCCCTCTCTAGGTTATTCAGCTCCAGTCTGGTCTGAAGGCCAGTGCAGAATTCCAGGGAGGCATATCTATTGACATCAGTGGAGGCATGGAGATCAGTCTGTGGTATAGGGAGTCAAAGACCAGCATCAACAACAGGTACACTGTCCAGATGGCTCGAATAATACTGGGACAGAATCTTCAAATATTACAGCTGAGCTGACTAGGACTAACCAAAAATATATTGAAACCAATATTTAGAAACAGACATAAACAAATAATCAAGATCAAAGGTATTTTTTTTATATACATGTATACTTGCTTTCTTATATCAATGAATACATTTCTTTTTCAATCCACTAAATTGATTAGTCTGATTAACTACTTAACCCAAATGCTTATGCTTCGTTGTACAATTGGCATACACAAATAGTGAAGATTGGCGATCTACAAGCTCACAACATGTCGTGTAGTGACACGTTGTGAGCTTATAGATCTGCTAAGGTTTGCAATAATCCTGATTTGAAGTTATATCGCTCAGCCCTATAGAGCTGACACAATGTCATTTCTGCTGCTTTCTGTGCAAGTCCCTGTAACAGTAACAGTTCCTTTTAGGTGAGTGTGAGATAAGATATGATCTCACGCAATGTACTTTTTCACTTGTGTCCTATCTTTTATATGTTTAAGCTGTCAGGGATGAATATAGGGCAAAGGCCGTTGTGATAAAAAAAAAAGAAAGACTGAAGGCAACCTTTGTAATTCAAGGGGACCTTTCAAAAGTCCCTGGCTATGTCACCGTACTGTAAATAGATTCACGTTGATGTTGGATTTATGCGAACTTTAGATGGTCTATAAGGGTGGTCTGAATCATTTCTTCCACTGAAACCTTGGACAAGTGCCCGAATTGTGTCTGTGACTATTCATGACTGTCTCATAATTGCGTATGTGTGGGCATGACATCAGTTTGTCACCCGCCCACTGTTGGTCTATTTTAGAACTCTACTGTCAATACCAACAGTAGCTGTTGAACAAGGGACTTGTCAATCAAGCATAGTACGTCTCATTCAGATTAGATGTCTCACTGACTGATGATGAAATAGCATTGAATGGGGTAACCCGATATAGGTCACCATTGTGTTTTGTCTGTGCCTAAGTTGGGACTGTGATGTAACTATACATTTTTGACCCTTAAGAGACCCTATTAACCACACCAAAGGGTCACCATGGACCTTGGGTCCAAACTGTTGCAAGGAGTTAACACTAAAACCGTCTCGACCCTTTGGTGTGGTCTGGTCCATTGAATTCCATGCGATGAATCACTAGGCACGACGCATGTCAACGTGCAACAGGACATACACCGCAGGGACAACGCTAAAACCGTTCAAACCCTTTCGTGTGGGTGCTACATTTTAGGGCTTTAAGCTAAAATGTAGCACATCCAAATCAGTGATTCAGTATACAGTATGTTTGGAAAAAACAAACAGAGGACACCCAAGTATATTTCCTAATGGGACAAAATGTATAATGTAGATTTGGAACAATGTTCTCCATATTATTAATATTTAATTGACCCCTTGAAGAGTTCTTCAGGGTGAGGTGATGGGTGCAGGGGAATGGCAGAGGCAGGTGAATGGATCAACATAGTTGTACCTCTTGACTTACACTCTGATAATAGAGTGGCTGGCTATCTATAGGAGCAGAACAAACCACAGTGGCATCTCTGCCAAGGCATGTCTCCGTACGTGGGCCAACATACATTACAGGGGTTATACGTTGAAGCCCTTTGATTTAAAATTGACACTGGAAATAGCTTTCAGATTGGAATCCTGGACTCCACCGTTGCAGTGTTTGAACTAAATGTTTGTTTCTTCGTCAGAAGACCTTTACCTGATGTGAAACATCAGGTACATGAATGTGAAAATACGTACAAGTTTCCTGTTGAACGCATTCTCCCGTTGTTTTGGCCACAGGGGTGCTCTCGTTGTCACTGGCAATGTGGCAGTAGACCTGGACTTTGCCAGAATGGGTGTGGAGGTCAGCTTTGAAACGGAAGCAACACTGGACTTCATCACTACCGTGCAGTTCTCAGAGTATCCCTTCCTAGTGTGCATGCAGATGGAGAAGAGTACCTTCCCCTTCAGGTATAAGAACGTCATTGCAGATACTGTAGAAAAAAAGGCTTTGTTGTCACTTCACCCTTCTTCTGACTCTCCATGACAATTAATAAGCACAATGGGACTGACCTTGTCACTCAATAGTTTACTTACTTGATCATAATTGAATGATGATGATGATGATTATTATTTTTATGTGCTCGTAAACCACTACAGCTACGAGCATCAGCTAAACACAACGTGTTTCAGTGTAAATGTGAAATGTAGCACAAATTAACGATTTTGAATGGTGCGGGTCAAGAATGATTTCCAAACATTTTGTGACCAAGGCACGCCAAAGGGCATATAAAAATCTCAAAGCACATCTTCATATCCATGCAAAACTAACACATACTGTAATCACACTTACTCTACTCACATTTATTTTTATTTACTGAAACCAAATAAAATGTTACAAATATTGACTTAGGGTATGGAATTTTCCTCAGTATTGGGGAATTAGTTTGCACAAAGCACTAGTATAGTAAACTTAAACAAATTATTAATAGCCTTTTGTATTTTGTATTATATATTATAATGTATATTGCAATGTGTAGTTGTCAGTCACACATGAACTTGTCTCATGGCACACCGTTTGGGAACTACCGTTGTATACAACATGTATGAAGGTTTATCATATTTCCGTTTCATAACAAATCCGTTACATAAAGTGATAAATTTCCATTCTTTGCCATTTTCAGTGAATCCCTATCAAAGTACGAGAGCCTGCCGTCAGGGAAGACCATCACGTCACTCAAAGACAGAAAGCAGATTGTGCCCGGATCGGAATTCCCACTTCATCAAGAGAATTCCAACATGTGCAAAAAGGTTTTTGACTCTGACTGGTAGGCCGAGGACACGAGATGAAGATGGGAGTCGTGGGTTGTTATCGGAGGACTCTTGAATCTGGCCGGTGCTCTCTCTCTCTCTCGCTCAAAGAATATTTACTGCATTGAGTTTCACGTTCCACTTCAGACACGAGCCATGTGAGAGCATAAATCCCCATTTATGCTTTGTCGTACGAAGGTGTAGCAGGCTGGAAATAGCCGATGTACAAGCTCACAACGTGTTGCAGCCGTGACTAGGGATGGAGCTCGTTATTTTTATTTATTTATAACAAGCGCCTTATCGATCAGGCTTATCCAGCCGGGTTCTTATCGAGCTCACTATCGAGCATTTACTACTATTTTGTGTCTAGACGGGAGACAATAAATTCTGAACAGAACCAATATCTTTTACTAGGGCCTTTAAATACAGTACTTTTCTAACAGAGGGAATTAAGGCAACTGAACTTTTTTACTTTTGGAGAATAATATTGAAGAAACTGTTAACTGGTTAATTTGTGTACTGTCACATTAAAAGTGTAATCGCTGGTTTGGCAGGTATCAATAGACCGATGTTTGTGCCAGCGTGGGTGATTAGATTAATTTATTGATCGCCTCGTCATCGTTTAAACATGATGTCATGGGAGGTTATGCTCGATAACAGGCTTGATAAGCCCAAAGCTTATTGATTAACGGGTACTCAATAAGCTTGTTATCTGAGTTTTTCAGGTATCGAGTATCAAGCTCCATCCCTAGCCGTGACGCATTGTGATCTTGAATGGACTGATCTGGTATTTTCTGCATGCAACACCGTTGTGCAACGTAGCATACATTGGGCTTAAGAAGGGATAAGCAACAATTTACAACACATGCAATGTTTACATTCCTCTGAGTATTTAAGTTAATTTGTTTTGTTTGAAATCAGGAGTTTTGTATTTTTATTATGTTTAATGTCTATTTATAAGGGATGCATTTGTGTCATTTGTATGGTAAATGATACTTACTCAGTATGAATAGTACCAAAGGTAGTTTCCCTTAAACAGAAAGTATGTAAATATCACACTCAAGACATTAGAAAGGATTAGCTTTTCCCATTTTAATAAATGCTCCTATACTTTGGCATTGCATTGTTTTTCTGGTCAAGTGTGGTGACTAACGTACTAACTGTAGTACTGTTATATGCAGACATAACCACAATGGTTCCCTTTTTCATAATAATATTAATCCTGGACATTTAATTAGGACAATTTAGCTAATGCACACCACAGTTTCTTCTTTTTGCTTAATAAAGATGTGATTTGCAAAAAAAAATTGCAAAACTGCAGACCATCATAACGTATCATTCATGTCACACACACACACACACGCACGCACGCGCACACACACACACACACACACACACACACACTCAGTATACAAATGTATGATACGTGTGTGTGCTATTCCACCAATAAATGTAAACTGGAACCCCTGGTATGCGACCCCATTGACTTATGTGTATACGTTTAAAAAACATACAATATATCATACAGTATACAACGTTATAAGACACAGTATTACACACATAATACACACACACACACACATAGTATGATGTCTTATATTTTGTATGTTTTGGTACTGTAAACATTAAACATGGAATGTCCGAACTTGAGAAATGTTTTGACCTGACTGAAACACATACTTGTTGACCCAGGTGAGACGATAAATCTGGAGCTTTTCTGTGTCACAGTTGTGACATCAGAGCCCCTGCTGGCATGCAAGCACAACAACTGGGCCTTAATGTAGATTCTTTAGAAACCACGAGAGCAGCTGGGGGCAAACCAGTGTCTGCCAGTCTTGACGCGTCCATGGCAACGGAATCAACACACCGCCAAACTGTCAGGTTAAACTTAAGCCTCGGCCGGGTGGAGTTTCAGTGCCACCAGAAAGCTAACTTTGCACACTGGCAGACGCCAAAGCTTTAGTACGTGTCCATTGACATAAATCTAATTTACTTCCTTCGAGGCATGTCATCTGTTTTTCATCTATCCAGCTAATCCAATTCGATCAGGCTTCCTTCCATATGCAAAAGACAGTCATGATACATGATGAAAGGATTGTTGTTATCCAATCATTTTAGTTGTGCAGGCCTTCCATTGTTGCTACTGTAAAACAAAACGCCTGCGGTCTCGCAGGCCATTGCTACTGTAGCATGACTTGTTTTGGGAAACCTTACTGCGCCTTCAGTTCACTGAAGGTTGGTTGGAAAAGTTCTACCAGCCTTTGCAGATTAATAATGCAGCAGTTGTTTGCTGTTATTACCGTATTAGCTTGATTAGGGATTCCTTTCACGATTGCCTTTATTATTATGGGCCTCACCTCTCACGTGTTTAAGCACACATACATTACCTTTTATTATTTGTAAATAAATAATTATTTGGCTGGCACGTATTACTGTAGGTCCACGTACCGTAACACAACGTGAGACCCTCTTTCAGAAATCTACTGTACTTCCATTCAGCTCTTAAAACTCTCTTTGTGCATTGTGTGTACTGTACACACACACACACACACACACATAAACACACACACATACATACATTATAATTTCAACTCCATTTAGTAGCACAGTATACACGAAGGCTCCATCATAATTTCCATCAGACATTTGCATTTTACCAACAGACTCGAGCCATATTCAGTTTGCTTGCATTTTTGATTTTTATTCCAGACATTCATAGACTTGTCTGTCTACAGTGCAATCTTCTCTCCGCTGGTCATATTTCATCACCTTCAAGCATGCATGTGCAAACACTGCACTGCTTCTCCTTCACACATATCCCTCACTGTCATCCTGACCTCTCGCTCTTTATGAGGCAGTCAACGCAATCCATCGTTGTGTATAATGTATACACCATGCCCCCTAAATGACTGCCTTGCATACTTCACATCCAACGTGTTGTTCCGTTCAGAGTGGCAACTTGCCATTAGGCATTCACCAACACACTTTTTTAAAAACCATCCTACACTTTCAATTGGCCATCTAATTTAAAATGCAAGCTTTGACAGAGTCAGTTTCTTTCAAAGGGGCTCGGTCGGTAGCCGACATGAAGTCAGAAAATCAATGGAGGACATTTTAAAGAATGTTGTCAAAAACATATTAATCTCATATATATGTTACAGTGCATTCAACTGGGCTAAACTTAACAGAATGACACCTTTACTTTATTTTACATTTTCTTTTTTAAGTCCACTTAGTGCTACATATAGTATACTGTAGTATTATCACATATAACTTCAGACATTTGTCACTGTCACCTTTGGTGACAAAATAGGTGTAATTCAAGTGCAATTTAAGAAAGAACATATTGGTAGTATTCACAAAATGTCGGAAATTGTATATTTTGGGCATACTTTACTTGATATGTATTATTGTGAGAGCATAAACATTAATAATAATAATAATAAAAAATAAAAATAAAAAGTATATGACAGGATGTACACTTTGCAGGTCATCTACACACAATTGTTCCTAAAGAACATGATTGCCCTGAAATGTTCTTATTGAAATAATAACTTGGTACTCATATTTGTGCAAATTGTATCATTTTCAATGAAAATCTTTGCTTTACTTGCACTGCTCTTAAAAGTGCTGGCCGACAACCCTGAAGGTTGTATGTAAATGAAAAGTTAAATTAGTCGGACAGTTTTTAATTACGATCATTAAATACTGATATGAATAATTGTAAAATAAAGAGCAATCCATGTTGAATCTACTGAACAGTCTACAACCAATTTTGCAAATCACTGCATGAAGCCATACATCTGTAATGAAATCAACTCATACGGTTCTTTTTGTCATATAAGCAAAATAACATGTATTTTACAGAGTTAAGGTACATAGACTGGCCAGCAGCTCCAAATACCTTTAATGTATTGTTCAATTTTGAAACAAGCTAAATCCACAACCTACAGAATGAATATGATTCACACAAAATGAATCTCGCTTTTTAAGTGAATGAAGCAGATTTACATAGCGTGGGGAACCCTGTTGCTGCACTGCAAAACGTATTCAAAAGGAAACAAGAACTGACAACACAACAAAATAACACCATATCTTCACTGCACAGAAGTCAGCAATGAACAAGGCCAGTGATATTCAGTCAAATCTGGAGTTTTACCTACAAATAGCAGATCTACAAGCTCGTAGTGTGCCAACGAGTGGCGCGCTACGAGCTTGTAGATCTGTAAACTCCAAAAACTGGGGAACAGACACGGATTATGTATAACCGTGTGGATATGAATAGTTTTAGTGCACAAGCCTGGTGGCAGATGACAGGCCAACATATATAAGTATACAGTGTACAAAAAAAGTACATTTTGAACAAGACGACAAGACAAAGTTATAGGCGAGACCATTAGCTTTAAAGTCACACCCCATGAATGTGTATCATCAGTCTAATACAGAGGTTCTCAACCTTTTCTGGATCGGGGGCCAACTTGAAAATCTCCAGAGCATTCTAATTTTCATGATAAGTTCAATCGATTGTGAAAATCGTATTGTTTTGCCATATTATTAGGGGTCCCACTCGCAATATCCTCACACGGCCCACCAGTAGGCCCCCGTGCCACAGGTTGAGGACCACTGTTCTAATACTGTACGACCCTCTCTACAGTATAGTAACATGACTCCTTGTTGTATGCCCACAGAGTGCTGAAATGCCATGCATAACTTCTCACCCCAGACACTGACACGTTCAGACAGACAAGCACCATGTCCTTTCTCCTAGTCCTTACACAAAAAGTGTAAAATAAACCACAACCAATAGAGGAGGTTATCCTCTAAAAGTCTTGACTGCTGCTGGCTCTGTTTTTCTCAGCACTACTTAGGAAACATTTTGTCCCTAAGTAAGTACAATTGCTGAACAAGATTTACCAGCTCCAGTTATTCTGACTGAGTAACACACTTTAGTGTTTACTCTATAACATTACTATTCAAGGAGTGTGCTTTTGAACATAAAATACAAACATACATCACAATATACTGTGCAGCACTGTGTGGCATAATTCAAAAAGTGTTCACCAACTGTAGTAGTAGCCTATTATAGCCACACATTCTAAAAACAAATGGAAATGCCTTGGTGGTGAACAATGAAATGTTCTGATTGCAAATTAATGGTCCTGCCGTACAGTATCTTAGTCAATTACCATTGGAAGAATAGGCTAACTGACAAAACAAATAAAAACAAAACAAAAAAATATATAGACTGGAGACATATTTTAGCAGGACAGGCTGAAAATATTGTTTTGAAACCTTTGCTCAATTTCAATTCCTCTTAATGTGAACATTATGGGCACTGAAATGAACAAACATATCACTGCTGACAAGTGGTCCCTATCCCATGTGTAAAGAAGATGGTTTCTTTGCTCATTCCTCCTGTATTTTTGAAGCATTAGTGACAATGCTAAACTAACCTTTTGTGCTATAGCTAAAATTATAGCCAAATAGCTAATCAGTGTTATGGAAATCCTTTTGAATCAACATTTTGCAGTGTCCAAACTGAACAGAGATCAGTTTCATAGACAGCAACTGATTAGAAATGACAAAGCAGCATCAAGTCAGAGCTTATAGCAGAGCAATAGCCAGAGAACATACTGTACTAGCTGTATGCTTATTTATTCTGCAACGTGCTACAATGCATACAGTGAGTAGCCTATGCTGCACGGCAATCTACAAAAGTAGAGCTCCGCTGGGGGTTGAAATGGTGGGAGTTATGGGATATTGATCTTCATGGCGTGAAGTAGGGCTTGTAGTGGCCAAGTGGGCTGGCGACGAAAAGTTCTTTTTAAAAGGGTAGATTCCTCACTGGACACCTCTAAAACAACAACCACAAAAAGAGAGAATTTACATTAAACTGAGATTAATGCAATATAGTATACTGTCCAAAACATATGATTATGTTGGTATTACCTACCAAAAGTAGGTATTCCTATTTAAAATAAATAAATTCATCCTCAGTAAACAATGATAACCATATCAACTCTGGCATTCCTATTTTGAGCAAAGTTTGGAAATCTTATTATTATTATTTTTTTTGCTTACTTTTTTGATCTAATTTTGATCTTTTACATATTTTCACACATTAGCAAAAGAACTGGCAATTCTATTAGAAATACAATCAATGCTAGAATGGGTAATGAAAGAGCTTTCTGTAACAGACACTGACTCCAAATCAGTTGACCCCGTTCAGCCAAAACTACTGCCGGGTTATGTGGCACGATTTGTTTGCATAGTGCTGAAGGTGAGCGGTGCTCTCTGCCTCCTCCTCCTCTTCTCCCTCCTCCCCGGTTAGGAAAAAGTGGAGGGGGAGGGGGCTATAAAAAGTTGACCCTATCACAGCCTTGCAGACTCGCTTCCAAGCCGGAGCAGCAGTGGCAGCTGTCCTCCCCCTGCATCAGCACAACAAATACTTTACATTGCCTGACCTTTTCCTCCAGCATCACTATCCCAGCCATGCCCCCCGTCCCTCTGCCACACACACACATACACACACACACACACGCACGCACGCACGCACACACACACACACACACACACACACACACACACACACACACACACACACACACACACACACACACACACACACACACACACACACACACACACACACACACACGCGCGCACACACACACTTGTTGTACTCCCCTTCACACCACTGGTCAACCCTGAGCTAGGCCCCCTGCCTGCCACCAGTTGACATGGATCCTTCATGATCATGCAGTTGTATTCAGTACTCTGACACATTAGCTGAGAATGTCTTGAGAGTAGTTGTAAGTGTAGTGTATGAGAGACAGAGAGGAAACCTAGTCTTGAGGAAGGGTGTCACTTCTGTATTTAACAAATTAGTAAACTAAGGAGAGTGGCATTGCTAAAGAGTATATCATTATATTGGTAGAACTGACAAGAACCAGAGCGATACCGGCGCAATTGAGCACTATCGTGCTCAACCTTTCTAACTAATCGTATTGTATATAGCCTAAACTTTAAGAAGGTGTTCTTAAACTAAACTGTGTTGTATATATGGAACATACTGAGCATAACCTACTGTGAAGCAATACAGGGAAAACATGCACATGTACATGTATATGGTATTATTATTATATATATCTTTTTTTATTTACTCTCAAATGCTCAATGCTCTTTTCTGCACTCGTATTCTATCCCTTTGTTTGCTGTGATTTCTGTGAGTCAATCAACTTCCTTCTGTCTTTCATTAACAAAAACTAAGGAAAGAACAACTGTAACTATAAAAATAAACAGCCTGTCTGTCCGTTTGTCCATCTGGCCATCCATCTATCTATCCGTCCATCTGTTTGTCTATGAGAAGCTAATCTCCGGCACCACTGGACCGATCAGTATGATACTTTGCAGGCACACTATTAGTAGGCCAAGGAAGAAACTGTTGCTCACATCACCTCATTTTTGCAGATAAGAGATCAATTCATGTTTTGTCTACTCTGTAAATCTCTCTCTCTTATTGTTAGGATTAGGAAACTTAATAGAATAAAAATGTATTATTCTATTTTCTATTTATTTTTCCGCTTTGGTTATTTGTCTGAATACAACTGTACCAGCAACATTTTACTGAAATGGCACCAACATAGAACAAACGCATTCATTACTTAAAGGTTATCTCAGTTTAATGAAGGGTTTCATGACACATTATGATTTATGAATAACTCAATGTAAAGTGTCACAGACTGGAATAGTTCCGTGTGACACTCTCCAACCCTGAGAATAAACCATGTAAACAAACTCGTCTCACACTATCAAAATAGCCCGACAGTGTGTAATGCAGAGAAAAGGGAACTGAACAGTCTAGCTCGAGATCCATCACCCCAGTTGAAAATCCTATCTCCTAACAAGCCGAGCCAGAGTTCATCAGTGTCAAGTTACCTGTCGTGAAACTATTGCATGTCTATTAACGCTGACATCCCACCCCAGTAGCCACTCTAGGCTGCTTGCATTATCACTAATGCATTTACAACTCTGCATCGCAAACATGGCATTGGACACGAAATTGTAAAATCAGATCCCTGCACAAATTCAGATGCCCGTGTGAAAGCTGGGCTGAGGTTGTTCTGTTCAAATATAAACTACCTCAAACTATCAGATCACATCAAACTAAAAAAGGAACTCTATGAACTCTCAGTGGCTTCCATACTGATATTTAAGAGCACCTTTAGCACCTGTTTTTCTTGTTTTGTTTTTTTTTATTTACAATTACACAAACTCTCACATAGAACTAGGCAAGAAACCAAGAAAGAAAGAAAGAAAGAAAGAAAGAAAGAAAGAAAGAAAGAAAGAAAGAAAGAAAGAAAGAAAGGAAGGAAGGAAGAAAGAAAGAAAGAAAGAAAGAAAGAAAGAAAGAAAGAAAGAAAGAAAGAAAGAAAGAAAGAAAGAAAGAAAGAAAGAAAGGAATGTATAGTAGTACATTTTAATAGTATATGTGAGTGTGTCCCTGTGCTCAGGGTGACTTACTCTTGGTTACCGATGTTCCACTACAAAGCTCATGGTTGTGCCGTCGAAGGAGGGTGGAGCGATGATTCTCGGACCTTGTTGTGATGTGATGCTAATAACTGGCTTGATTTCTGAACTGGCTGCCCTTCCCCTGGTGTTGACATGTGCCATAGTCACAGGTAGCCGTGGTGGCACTTGCGAGGCCCCTCCTGTTGCGCTGTAATATGGGCTCTCTGTAACTGTTGTGCACTGCGCTTGCCTGCTTTGTTTCTCCCGTGCATCCTCGGCCGCAGAAAGATAGACTTTCTTTGACGGATGTGGCTGGACAGGCAGAGTTGGTGAAGGGATCAATCCCGGGTAAATCATGTATGTGGGGGCATAGGTTCCAGGGTTTAGTGCCAGGGGTGACACGGACAGGGGTACAGGGGTGACAGGGGCCACAGGTGAATGAGGCATGGGCACGTCCACATACTGACCTGTCTCGGGGTCAAACAGGCGTTTGGTTGTGGCCTGTACCGGTGTCTCCACCAGGTAGTAGTGTCCCGTTGTGGGATCCAAAAGCACCTTGCGTTGCATTTGTGGGATGGCCTCTACACTTGCAGGGCTAGGTGACGTGGTAGGGACAGAGGGAGAGAAACGGAACACCTGCGGTTGTGGCACTTGCAAAGCAACTGGCACGGGCTGGTGGTAAATGGTTGCAGATGGCTCCTCAGCTGAATGGCTCTCCGTGACAAAAGGTGACCTCTGCAAGGACTGATCAGAACACTCAGGTCTCTTGGCATCACCAACGCTGGCCCGACCGTTGGCCTGACTAACATTAGAACTGCCTTCTTTGGAAATGAAGTTGGGCTGCAGCTCTTCTTGATTCAGCACTTCGATTTCACTTGTCTCTCCTCCCCCTGGTATGGTTAGATAGTTCCCAGAGTCGGAGCTTGACAGTGTAACATTGGCATTGGTGACATTGCATTTGACCTTTCCCTGATCCCCCTGCCCACGTTTTGAAGGTGCTATTTTCACTGACACTGGCGCCATTGGGGTTTTAGAGCCAACACTTTTCCTAGTAGATAATGTTTGTATGCTGCTTTGTCGAATGTCATTCCCCAGAGAGCCAGCGCTGACAGGTGCCTTACCGCTACTCCCAAAGTGGAGCACACTTTTGTTACTAAATGTTTTACTGTGTTGCGATTGCGTTTTGAAGGCATCCTCGTTATATGGAACATGTATGATTTTAAGAGCACCTTTATTTTCTGGACACTTAATCAATGATTGAGAGACCTTGTCAGTGGTCGTTTCAGCTTCTGTCATTCTATTGTTTCCCACTGCTGTCATCACGTCCTCTGCACCTTGCTCTTCACTGGCAATAAGTGAAAGGACATGGCTGCCAGTGACAGGTTGTGGAGCCTGTGATTTACGCTTCCATTCATTTCTGTCAAAAACATAAAGCTGTTCCATCGTTTTGACAGCTGCCTTTAGTTTCTCTAGTGCAGCCTGTTTGGGTATTTTAGACTCACTTCTCCTGTCGCCTGCATCACCCATCGCCCTTTCCTGCCTCTGCCTTGACATCTTGCTTTCAATGTTAGTCTGGAGTTCTGATTGGTCGGGATGCATGTGTTTGGCTGAGACAGGTGCCACTCTGCTCGTTGTACAATGTGCTGATGCAGTTTCACATTTGGAGGTTGCGGGTAAGATTTTGGGAGACGATCTGTCGACCTCCGTTTGTTTCTGTGAAAATGCATCATGTGTAGCCGTAGGTTGTTTGATGTTACAGTTTGTTTTTACCGATTGGCACTTAATGACAATGGGGGACGGCAATAGATGATTGATGGTCTCTTTCTTAATCCTGTCCTCATGTGTATCAGCTGCGGCAGAGGAAGTGGTGGAACATTTACTGTCACTATTGTCCATAGACACAAAACGATATGAACTTTTCACTAACTTGCGAACATCTCTGACATGATAGATGGGTGTTTGAAACTTGCATTTGTTGTCCCTTATGTCTCTTACTGTGAAGTGTGGAATCTTATCTGATGCAGCCAGTACATGGCACTTGGGCTCACCAACTGTCCTCACTGTATTTACAGTATTGTAACTTATTTTAGGGGTTAAGAGGCTGGCGATATTGAGTGTATACCCTTTATTCTCTTTTACACTTCTCAGTCGAATCTTTATCTCAGGTGGCTTTGTCTCTTCTTTCTGTGCGGCTTGTACATTGTGTCCCATGTTCGAATCATTTTCACGGCCCTGCGCTCGAGCAGGTGTGTGTGCGACAGGCGAGTCATCCGCTCCATCCTTCTCTTTTGAGAGGAGATGGGAGCTTGGAACATAAAGCTTAGACAATTTGGTTAATGATCTGCTGGCATCCATTTCTTCCTTTGCTGGGGCATCTGTGGGGATTTCAGACTCTGGGTTGCCATCCTTTAGTGACTGAAATGCACTGTTTAAACTGGGGTTCAGTTGCCCCTTTGGAGGCTCACTTGCATAATTCTTGTCATCATGTCCTTTATCTGACAGAGGTAAGCTATCACCTGCTGTCTGCTGCTCTGTGGGCTCACAAGAATTAGCCCGACTGGACACAGTACCCTGTTCATCAAGAGAACTAAATCCTGAACCTGTTTCGGAGGTTTGCCTGTGAAAGCCCTTTCCCAGATACCTTTCTTTCATGGCTTCATGATCATTACATTGACAGCATGGAGAGTGTGATTGGTGCTTGTCACGAATTTCCCCCCTTTCCATTTTGCGCTCTTGTTCAAATTGCATCTTTTTGGAAATTACATTTTTCAAAAGACTTGATGCAAAAACGGCTTTATTGTGTGTACCTCCCACAATATCCCCGTCATCATGGCGTTGATATTGCACTTCACACCCCAGCTTGGTTGACACGTTGCCGCTAATCTCGTGCTTGGCACGTGATGCGTGCACCTTTTTGGAACATTTTGGGCGCTTTGCGCCTTCGGGTATCTCAGCTTGGACATTGCAATGAAAATTCACTGTTTCTGTCAAAGTGATAACATCACCCTGCTTTGGCTGAAATTGGCCCTTGAGTTCTATCTTCTTGGTAGAAGAGGATGCTTGTTGAGAACTCTCCGTTTTCTTGTTCAGTTCATACAATTTGGTTTGGGTATTGCTAATTGACTTGCCATGAATATTTGTCCTGTCTGTGGTCTGACTCATCTCGAATGTTGCGCTTGAACTCTCTTGGGAAATGGTATTCTGATCTATTCCCTGGGTCATATTGCCATATTTTAAATCAACATAAGCTGACCACTTGTTTAATCCAATGCCGTACTCTGACACTGAAGACTCGCTAGAAGCACTAAGATTTATGGCATCAAAGTAGGGGCATGCCAAACTGCGGAAAGACTTGGCGGTTAAATTACGCACCTCCTTATCGGCGTCGTCCAGCTCGCTGATCGAACTGGACGCACCGCTGGAATAGTCATTGATATCTTTACCTCTTAATTTAGTTGCCAGGTGCTGACGACCAGGCGCAGGGATGAAATACTGAGGCCTGGCGTTGGAGCTGGCGCTGGAACTCGTGAAAAAAAAGTGTCCCCTGTCTCCCACGTGTTTAAACGTGTTGTCATTCCCCAGAATATTGTTGTTAGGCTCGTTGACAGCCCGGGAAGAAGTTTGGATTGACAAGTGAATTTTCCCCGCGGGATTCGCCGTTTGGTTTTTGCACATCATGGACCTGCTTTCATCCGAGCTGGCGCACAGATCACTCTCCTGCTCGGCTCTGACAGCCGCTCCAGCAGCGCGCTGGTGATGCGCAACGTTCGACTGCGCTTTGTTGCCTGTTTTCGCCTTCGTTTGACTCCTGCCATCCAGTCTTAACGTTCCATCCTGACTCTCGTCACTTTCAAAAGAGGCGTAATCCACAAAGGAATAAACCAGATTCTCGTCCTCAAAGTCCCAGCAACCCCCTCGTCCCACCTCGTAATCTACATCGTGGTCCAGTTCTGTCAGCTGGATCTCGTGGGTTGTAATGTAGTGCGATTCGTCTTCAATTGGATCACATTCACAGTGCTCTGACAACACCACACTCTCGCCGTCGTCAGACTCAGATTTACTGTTCATTTCCGTGTATTGTAACTCGTCACTTTCACTGCAGACGTTTTCATTGCGATCGCTTGCTGGGTCAAAGTCGTTTTGGAATTGGTTCTCATTTTCGACTTCCACATTCGGATCTCTAGTCAATAATAAAGTATCCAATGAGGGATGTTCACCTGAAACAGGTCTGTCGGTCCACTTTTCCTTTGAATTATGTTCCCCCTGGAAGTCATCAGAAATTATTTTATCCTCACCCCCAAAGTCCTTGAGACCATTGGGGCTCCTCTCGTTCAATGTGTCACTGTCGCATTTGATAACAGCAATCTCATCGCCCGCGCCCGTAAAAGTCACTTGCACAGTTTTTGTTCCTTCTGATTTCATGTCGAGCAAGTTATCCAAATCAACATAATTGGATTCGTCTCGGCGCGTCTCGGCGTGCCAAATTTTGGCCTTGTTGTCCTTGTCGTCTGGGAGCAGCTTCCTATAAAGTCCAGTGTCATCTTGGTAAGTGAGAGTTTTCTCTACTGCTTCCATTTGTCGTTTTCTTACCGTCAGGTGGTCTTGTTAAAGATGTTAACCTGACACAGGACGGAAAACTCTGCAGGCGTGTGAGAGGGTGAGAGGAAGGAGAGATAGTTGGGAGGGGGAGGAGAGGGGCGTTAAGAGAGAGTGGGGAGAAGGGGGGAGAGAGAGAGAGAGAGTGACAAAGAGAGAGGGGGGAGAGAAAAGGAGTGTGACAAAGAGAGAGCGAGGGCGGCGAGAGGGGTGTGTGTGTGTGTGTGTGTGTGTGTGTGTGTGTG
>OOFJ01104537.1:10925-22161 GCA_900323375.1 Benthosema glaciale
CACACTTGTGTGAAGTCAGGGGCACCTCACTTCTTTAAAAAAACACTGTACTACAAATTCCATAGACTTGGCTGGAGTCCTGTTATTTTGGGGTGCCTTTTGTTAAGAAAACTTTTAACGCAGGGTTCTGTTTTTTTACGTCACGTTAAGTCCACAGACTGCCATATGACATAATTTAAAAGCCCTCTGGAGGAGCTAGCGCCCCTCAAAAAGGAGGGGAACAAGGGCCAACAAGTACCGGGGGTTAAAATTCAGTCTTACATGTGAAAAGTTGAGAAAAATAAAGGTTGTCTCATATGCACTCTGTGACATCCAGACAGGTCATTTGGTTAAAGTGGCTGGCCCATTAAAAAAACCCAATCTAGACTCAGTTTAGAGCAATTCCCTGCACCATACTGCAGTAACACAATTAGGAACTTGCGTTAAACTCTAGGTGCAAACCATGTGAAGTTGATCTGTGAAGCATAGAGCGAGCTCCAAAAGCAATTAGAAACAAGAAGGAACTCAATTAAAAATAAGTTGAAAATAAATGAGCAACTTTGTGCAGAGTAAATGTGGAACCAGCAGACTGTGAAATCCAACTCGATTAGAGAGAGAGGGAGAGAGAAAACAGACAGGTAAGCAAAACAAAACGAAGAGGTTGAGTTAGACATGAGAGAGAGGGGGGAGAGCAAAAGAGAATGAGAGAGGACAAGAGAGAATGAGAGAAAGTGAGGAAGAGAGCAAGAGAATGAGAGCGAATCAGAGAGAGAGAGAGAGATAGAGAGAGAGAGAGAGAGAGAGAGAGCACATTTTTGTGGCCAAAACTCCTTAGCTTACACAGCAAAATCCTGACAGCTATTTTAACTCTGAAAGTGTAAAAAACACTCTCACATAGTTAATTGAACACATCCTCTCATTCATAAAATTTGAATCAGAGAACACACACCAACTCAAGGACATTTTACACACCCTGCTGTATATTTTTAAACAGCAGGGGGACATATATATGTTCCTAATAGATCAATGCCAGTATAATCATAGTCCAAGGCAAAAGGATTTACTTCTTAACATTATGGCAACCGCATGAAATGAGTTTGCATAATCACGGGGAGATTGTTAAGCCAACATCCACAACGCTTCATATTCTGCTAAACTTGTGGCATGGTGCAGCGATCCATGGATGATGTGAGGCGATGGGGATTTGACACTCATCAGGGTCTCCTCTGATCTGAGATGCACTGTCACATTCACGTCATGATGAGCTCTACATCTACACCGCCATGCTTAAGCCTACGTTGGACTGACAACGCTCCAGAGATGCAACCACCGAGGACCATTTGAAGCCTATAGCGTGCCTATTCTGGGCATGTCATAATAGGCAAACTCTACTTGAAAATAGCAGCTCCATAAGCTGTAGGTCTGCTCTTTTCCACAAAAGGAGTCAATGTAGAGGGAAAAAGGAGGGACCCTTCAATGAAGTATATACAGGGTTTAAGTGGTTAACCACTTGACATATTTGGGTACATTTTGAATATATTGACACACCCAAATTAGGGATGCCAGGTTGAAGGTGGTTAAAGTAAAGTTCAACAAACCCAAGGGTCTGTGGCACCGAAGACTAACCCTACAGTGACACACTGGGTCTGATTGATTGATTGATTGATTGATTGATTGAATACTTTATTGGCAGAAATTTAATTAGTACAGCGTACAGTCAGACACGAATGAAATCAGTACAGGGTACAATCAAACACACAGCCAAAGGGAACACCGAAAAAAGTCCTTGCGGTCTTGTTTCCATTCAGTGATGAGTCTGTGCCCAACCAAGACCAAGTAATAAAATAAAAAGTCCCATTTGGAGGGCATACTGTTACTGTACAGTACACTGTAATAGCAAACTGAAATGAAGACATGGCTGAATAGGAGGCGGAACAACGTCAGCACTTCTCGTCATCCCAATCTAATCGCCCTCCCCTCTCCTGGGCAGGAGAATCAGAATTTCTGTTGGGCAAGTGACCAACTTGATGCTTGCCAAGCAATGCTTTCAACTGGCACTGACACATTAGCCTTTCCCCAATACGCACCAAGAGAGAACATACAACTACATTCCAAATAAAAGTAGAAAGTAACTAAATCCATCTGTCCTTTACACGTGCGCGCACGCACGCACTCACTCACTCACTCACGCACGCACGCACTCACGCATGCACGCACGCACGCACGCACGCACACACACACAATTTGCCTCTCTCATTAGGAGGTGGGTGGGGGAAACACTTTTTTTGTGGCATTTCTATTTGTTGACTACAGATGGCAGTGTTTACCATGGTAGGCATGCGCTCAACAGCTTGCATGTTTCACTGCCACGGTCCACGGAGCACAGTGAGTGAGTACTACAGTCAGTCAGAATATGGGATATGCTATCCCCCACTGCCACTATACCACCCTCATATTAACAGTTTTATATTCAAAGTTAGTTTATCATTTTTCTTCTGATCATCATTTAGGCCTACTCATTATGCAGCCAATTATCCATTTGGTTTTTGTGGATAATTTCATAAAATGTAGGTGACCTTGGTGCAGAGCTCCACAGCGTATCGATCTATAATTAGGCCGGCATAAAGCTTAAATTCCTGAACGTTATCAGTCATTCAAGTATGAAACAATTGTTTCATACTTGAATGACTGATAACGTTCAGGAATTTAACAAAGAACCAACCTCCAGCACTATAGATTGATGTAACATGAGACACAGGTTGCATGGAGTCCCATATGGATATAGCTTTGGGCAAGTGACAATATTAGTTCGTAAAATAAAATAAAAAATGATAATGACTATCAGCTAGGCGGGACCCAAGGTTATCTCGGACATCAGTATGAATATGCGCCCAGAGCCCATAGCCAGACAATGACTTTATATCAGGAAGGACATTATTCAGTTCCCATTGTTCCATTGTTATCTTGTCTATGATCAGTCCAGATGGGCCAAATCTATGAGAATTAATTAGTTCAATAGCTTTTCCCCACACAGTCGTTAATGGGCATCCTTATTCCCCCATTCCTTCCTTACCAACGAAACCAAGTTACCAACGCACGGCGATGACATGCTGACCAGAAAGCATCTGAGGTAGATTTTTCACGTGTCTTACACTACAGTTAAAAACATTAAATGTGCCACACATAGAACAACACAGTAGCCTAAACATCTACAGGACCGCAATTATTTTCTCTCCATATAATCATCCCCAGACCAGACCGCCAGCCCCGGGGTTTTGGTAACGCTAACGCATCTCCGCAGCCTGCAGCATCTCACGGAGCATTTAACCGTGGACAGCTCCTCTGTCTGCATTAAGTGACGTTACCATCGACCAATCGTGTTACTGCCCAGCGTGATGGTATCCAATGACGAAGGTCGGGGGGCGTCAGTGTGGTGTACTTCAGCCCCCCTATGGGCTTACACAGAGTTATAGTGCAACACATTCTGTTCTAGGAGGAGGGAGAGAGTGCGAGGATAAACCGTGCATACATACACTCCACTGGTGTTGTGTTGAACACACTTTGTTTCTGCTCATGCTGTAGCAGCACAGAACGGATCGACTTTCAAAAAGATTACGTACCGTTACCTCCATGATTTGTTTAGCCTGCGTTTGCATGACCACCTCCGGGGATTTTTGGGGGATGGATGGAAGCCTGTGAACTTGACACATGATGGGACAAGAGTGGCCGCTCTCGCATTTAGTTTATCGGCACTGTCAACTAAACAGGTAGCCAGACGAAAACGTGTTTCTTCTTGGAACCTATACGAGGGCTGTGCAATGATTTGGGACCGACTCAAGCCAATGATCACCTGGCTATGTTCGCTGGAGAGGAACGCTGACAGCCGCAGTTCTTCTGACCCCGTCTGTTCTTGAAGTTAAATGGGAAAACGTTCTGCGACATTATATTCGGGATTGAATTGAGCTCAATTTGCGAGCCCCGCTGCTTTTGAGTGAAAACTGTTCTTGAAGCTGTGAACACACACACGGGAAGGGAAGAGAGATGTGTTAAACCACGATCTCATCCAACGACACTGATCAAAAGGTTATTTGCTATTTTTTTCTATTTTTCTTTACGGGGAATAGTATTTATTTATTCGTGGAAGAAACAGGATGAGAAGACTGAGCTGACTTCATATTTATCTCCGGTAAAATAATAATAATTTGGGTTGACTGTAGCCTATGATTAGCTGTCAAATATGAATTAAAATTGTGATACTGATATAGGCTTAATTGGTACAATTCTATTGATTCATTACTTGCTAGCTTTAACTGCAGCTGTAATGATAACAATTGCGGTGATTTAAGTGCTACGTACATATAGGACGCTGTGAAGTTCAGTAGCCAAGAGGTTAAGAGACGTTCAAGATTCTCATTGACCATAATGTGTGGAAGATTGAGAAATGGGGCGAAGAGACTTGAATGGCCTATAAATGGTTGCTGCAGTGTTTTCTTGTTGCTCTTGTATGAATTGATTATTTAAATGAGAATGATAGTAGTTTAAATTATATACCATGAAAATTCAAAATTAATAACTGATAACAACTGATATATAACATATCGTATGATATGTGTGTGTGTGCGTGTGCGTGTGCGTGTGCGTGTGCGTGTGCGTGCGTGAGAGAGAGAGAGATGAAGTTATCTCACTGAATGCTAAAATCTAATTGTTATCTATTGATAGGTCTGTCCATGGAAGACATCTGCCCTCATTTGCTGGGAGTCACTGACTGCAACATTTCATAGATTTCTGAAGCATCGCCATGGATCTAAAAGACTTTTACCTGCTGGCTGCCCTTTTTGCATGCCTTTGGTTAGACCCTTCAGTAGCTCAAGAGCTTATCTATCCCATCAGAGAGGAGTTGCAAGAAAACATCCTCATTGGAAACATACCAAAGGACCTAAACATTTCACATACAAATGCTGCCACCGGAGCCAGTGCTAATCTGGTGTATAGGCTGGTTTCCAAAGCGGGAGACAACCCACTTGTCCGAGTGCTCAGCAGCACTGGTGAGATATTCACGACGGCCAACCGAATTGACAGAGAGAAGTTGTGCCCCGGTCTCTCATTTGAGGACAGTGAGTGCTCGTTTGAAATTGAAGTGGTTATCCTGCCCAATGATTATTTCAGACTGATTAAGATAAAAATAATAGTTAAGGACACAAACGACAATGCCCCCATGTTCCCATCCCCTGTTATCAACATCTCTATACCAGAGAATACGCTCATCAATAGTCGCTTTGCTATTCCTTCTGCCACTGACCCAGACACTGGCCCCAACAGTGTCCACAAATATGAGCTTGTCAATGGGCAGAGTGCCTTTGGCCTAGACATTGTGGAAACGCCTGAGGGGGAGAAGTGGCCCCAGCTCATTGTGCAGCAAAACCTAGACAGAGAGCAGAAGGACACGTATGTGATGAAGATCAAGGTGGAGGACGGTGGCAGCCCACAGAAGTCCAGCACGGCCATTCTCCAAGTTACAGTAACAGATGTCAATGATAACAAACCGGTCTTTAAAGAGGGTCAGATGGAGGTGCACATACCAGAGAACTCTGCAATTGGCACGTCTGTTGTGCAGCTTCAGGCTACAGACGCAGACATAGGGGCAAATGCGGAGATCAGATATGTGTTCGGGACGCAGGTGTCGCCCGCCACAAAGAGACTTTTTGCATTGAATACAACATCTGGCCTTATAACGGTACAGAGGCCTCTGGATAGAGAAGAGACTGCTATTCATAAGCTGTCTGTTTTAGCTAGCGATGGCAGCTCCAGCCCAGCCAGAGCTACTATTACAATAAATGTGACTGATGTAAATGACAATCCACCGAACATAGACCTGAGATATATAATCAATCCTATTAATGGCACTGTTTTCCTGTCTGAGAAGGATCCTATCAATACCAAGATAGCTCTCATCACCGTATCGGACAAAGACACAGACATCAATGGCAAGGTCATTTGTTTCATAGAGAAGGATGTGCCCTTCCACCTCAAAGCTGTGTATGACAACCAGTATTTATTAGAGACATCTGCACTGCTTGATTACGAGGGGACCAAAGAATACAACTTCAAGATTGTGGCCTCTGACTCTGGAAAGCCGAGCTTAAATCAGACCACCTTGGTTAGAGTAAGGCTGGAGGATGAGAATGACAACCCACCTATTTTTACCCAGCCTGTCATTGAGCTGGCTGTTATGGAAAACAACAAACGTGATCTGTTCCTCACCACTCTGAGTGCCACTGATGAGGACAGTGGGAAAAATGCAGAAATAGTCTATCAGCTGGGGCCGAACGCATCCTTCTTTGATCTCGACCGCAAAACCGGGGTCTTGACCGCGTCCCGAGTTTTCGACCGCGAGGACCAGGATCGGTTCCTTTTCACCATCACGGCCAGGGATAACGGGACACCGCCTCTGCAAAGCCAGGCTGCTGTCATCGTGACCATCTTGGACGAAAATGACAATAACCCCAAGTTCACGCATAACCACTTTCAGTTCTTTGTGTCTGAGAATCTTCCCAAATACAGCACAGTAGGGGTGATAACTGTGACAGATGCAGACACAGGAGAGAATGCTGCTGTCTCCCTTTCTATACTGAATGACAATGAGAATTTCATCCTGGATCCATACTCGGGAGTGATTAAGTCGAACGTGTCATTCGACAGGGAACAGCAGAGCTCATACACATTTGACGTCAGGGCTGTGGACAGTGGCAGACCGCCGTGTTCATCAGCCGCCAAGGTGACCATCAATGTCATTGACGTCAACGACAACACACCCATTGTCATCTATCCCCCATCCAACACCTCTTTCAAACTTGTGCCCCTCTCCTCTATTCCGGGGTCAGTGGTGGCGGAGGTGTTTGCTGTCGACGGTGATACAGGCATGAACGCAGAACTGAAATACACTATTGTGAGCGGCAACAACAAGGGACTGTTCAGAATTGACCCTGTCACAGGGAATATCACCCTGGAGGAGAAGCCAGTGGTGACTGACATAGGCTTGCACAGATTAGTAGTCAATATTAGTGACCTGGGATATCCCAAGTCCCTTCACACTCTGGTGCTGGTATTTCTATATGTGAATGACACAGTGGGCAACTCCACGTTTATTTACGACCTCATCCGCCGCACTATGGAGACGCCTATTGACCGGAATATTGGTGAGAGCAGTGAGACTTACCAAAGTGGTGATTATTTAACCATAATGATAGCCTTCGTAACCGGGGCCTTAGTGGTGGTTATTGTCATTTTTGTCACTGTCCTGCTCCGCTGCCGCCATGCGTCCAGGTTCAAGGCCGCACAAAGGAAAAAGCAGGGCGCCGAGTGGATGTCGCCCAACACGGAGAACAAGCAGAATAAGAAGAAAAAACGCAAGAAAAGGAAGTCACCGAAAAGCTCCCTGCTAAACTTTGTCACCATCGAGGAGAACAAACCCGACGACCCCGCCCATGAGCCAATCAACGGAACCATCAGCCTTCCCTCTGAGCTGGAGGAGCAAGGGATTGGACGCTTTGACTGGAACGCCACACCTACCACGACCTTCAAACCCAGCAGCCCTGACCTGGCCCGGCACTACAAGTCTGCATCCCCGCAGTCGGCCTTTCACCTCAAGGCCGACACGCCTGTCTCTGTGAAGAAGCACCACGTGATTCAGGAGCTCCCATTGGATAACACCTTTGTTGGGGGCTGCGACACCCTTTCCAAGAGGTCGTCCACTAGCTCAGACCACTTCAGTGCCTCAGAGTGCAGCTCCCAAGGAGGTTTCAAGACAAAGGGGCCGATGCACACCAGACAGCAGGTAAAGGAACACTTTTACTGGTCTATAAGTACTGCCTATAATTGCCCTGTTCCACAGTGCTGAAGTGCCAGTATAGATTAGGGACTCACTCTAAGTTACTGTAAAACAACACCAAGAGAGTTGGAGACGCACTACTTCGTTAAATTCTGCTATTCAAACTGTAAAACAAAGACAAAACAACAACTGACCAGTTGATAATGGACTGAGAGATCAAACATATATATATTTTTGGGACTAGTTAGAGACTGATGTTTTGTTCTTAGGATATATGTTAAAATCTAACAAATGCAAGTAGGTGAGCAATTGCCTTGTCAGATTTTGTTGGCATGCAACCTTTGTGAGCACCCAGAGGTTAGTTAAGTGGTAAATTGTACCAGCATACAATTAATTGTGATACAATGTCCTCTACATTTGTGAAAGAAACATTTTTTTCTTGCCTATCTACTCAAATTGTCACTTTAATTATTATTGGTATAGGCCTATAGCTGCAACATGTTTAATTGCCAGCCTAATCTACTAGCCTATAGGAATATTAATCATAACATTAGGGTTCCTCAGCGAAACATTATACCATTTATTTTTCCAATATCCAAAAAAATGAGTTGACTTTTCACCTCTCCCTTCATAATATTTTGAGTGTATTCATGTTTTTTTGTTTGTTTGTTTGTTTGTTTTCGTTCGTTGTGTATTGCAATATAGGAAAAATATTGTCTCAACACCTGCAGTAATTATACCAACCATAGCACAGTCAACAATCAGTGATGAATTTTGAATGTCACTATAGACTTTGCCACCTCATCCAGGCTTGAATTAAATGCTTTCCTTCAAAGCAAACTAGCGAACTGAGTGAAGCTTGTCTGGAACCTGATACACATCCAGTTGAAAAGGGATTAGCGAAGAATGAGCTTCAAATGTCAGTATAATCCATACGGTTTCTTTTTTTTGGTCAAAGCCTTATTAATTATTTCCTCGTAATAATGCATCCCAACACAACACAGAGTCCTAATCTAACAGAGCGCATGTGGACAAACGTGGGCTGTGGAGGAGGAGAGGGAGAGAGAGGGAAGGAGTCACTGCAAGAGTTGCATACTAGACTAGAGGGATGGAGATGGAGAGTGTGTTAAGGTTGGTCAGGGGGTGGTACTATACCTTTAGGTGGCAGTGTTGCTCTGCTTGGCACAACTTGGCACTGCGCCAACGTGCAGCAGGCTTCTTAAATACAAGGGAGGAGGAGAAAGCGGAGCAGGCTGTGATGCTGTTCTTGGTGAAATACTCTTGCCTAACGATGCAGAGATTGCACAGGATAGATTGATAATGGCAGTTAGAGATGTGAGTGATAAGATCTATCCGGAAGAGAGAGTGGCATTACAGGGGTGACACTATGTGACTCCTATTGATGCATGCCTCTGGGTCACCGCGTCCGAGGTCGCATTTACCACGTCTCAGCTTGAAAGGTAGCAGTCAAAAGAGGCATTCAGTTTGTTAGTGTTTCTGGCACAGGCCGCGTGTGTGTGTCTGTGTGTGTGTGCATGAGTGTGTGTGAGTGTGCTTGCTTTTGTATTTTCTTTTTGTCTGACAGACAGCAATGAAATGGGTGGGGGAAGAATATAGCCCTGGGGTGGACACATGAAATATGACACTATGCTGTAAGCACAACTCCATCGATTCCCTCAGTCATCCCACAATTCAACACAAGATTCATTGGGATCAATAGCTCAGACAGATGATTCAAAGCGGCACACAAACAGCTAGTGTGTGCTGCTGTATATTGTCATTGATAGTATAAATACTGTAGATAACGGTTGCTTCAGTTCAGGCATTTCTTTGATCGAAAATTGTCATTTTATGGTCTTTTTTAATGTGGAATCTGTCAGTCTTTTAACCACTTAATCTCTATACTTATTGACCGGGATCCTCCAGGGGTCACTCTATTGTAGGTCACCTACATTTTCCCTCTACACCATTTATCTTCGGCAAAAATAGACAATATAAGCTTGCAATGTGTTGTGAGCTTAAAGATCTGCTATTTTTGCTGAATGTTTAGCTATTTTGTATGCTGTAGTGTAGTGTAGTAGAACTTAATGTCTCTCCAGTTTGGGCGTTTTAAAATGACAAAAGTTGTTACTTCACCTCACCCATTACTCCCCCTCTATCTATTCACGCTGTACACGTTTTAACAATCCATTTAATCCATTAGTTAATAAATGTCGTACATCCATCCCTGCTTTTTCTACCTTTACAGCTATAAAGAATAGCTATAACTTCATGCTACGCTGACTTGGACAATGTCACATGAAGATAATGGAGCTTAGATTGAACTAGCAGCTGGGTTCAAATTTGGTATTTTACTAAATTATAGCATATTTTGATTAGTTCAAAACGGACTTTAAACATTCACTGTGATGACTTCTCCACTCCATAAGGCAGTAGTTCTCAAACATATTCACGCCAAGGACTCCCGAATTGTTATGTATTTGGCCACGGAACCCCAATTGGAAAGACTTTGTGCCATCTTATGGGGATAAGGGAACTTTTGTCAAATACCTACACAAAAATTGCATCGACAACATTGTGGTACATTGTGAATCTTGTAAGTCGTTGGTTTCCGAACAATACAAATAAAACAGTGTTTACGTGTTTAAACCGTTCCTACTAGGAACCCCCTCAGTGATGCCTGGGGGTACCCAGACCCCACTTTGAGAATCAGTGCCATAACGACGTTGAACATTGATGTTACCGTCTTACGTATATAGTGTCAGTTTTGTGTTAAGTCTACTTTAGCATATTCAATTAAAACGATCACAAGTTGTTGATGGTATTGGTTCCTCAAATGTGCACTTCCTCAAGTGGTTTGAAAACAAAGTATTTACCAACTAGATCCAGAGATAGTGGTTAGACTCAGAGCATACTTCTCAAGAGGTCAAGTAATGTCAGGTAGGATACGAATGGATAAATTAGTCTGTATATGAAAACTGTCATTAAATGACAAGTTAATAATGTGATAATTTAATATGATTGCCAGTATTTTAGTGATAGAATATTACTTTATTTATTTTATATTGTAAATAAGGTCAGGAAGGTTCCGCATTGCGACATTTTATATACCAACCAGAGCATGCACTTTATGAAGGATTGATTTATGTTTAGCATTCATGAAGATTATGAGTTACCAACGCTGTTACAGAACTACCCTTAACATAGTTTGTACATGAAATAAATTAAGAGGAAAAAAATACTCTCTAAAACAATAGAGAATAAAGACTTACATTTTACATTCTCAGTAATCACTGCTCTACAAAATCAAATATAAAAAATAAAAAATAAATAATAATAATAATAATAATAATAATAATAATAATAATAATAATAATAATAATAATAATAATAATAATAATAATAATAATAATAATCGAAAAGAGCAAC
>OOFJ01104537.1:22181-32419 GCA_900323375.1 Benthosema glaciale
AAAATAATAATAATAATAATAATAATAATAAGGTAATAATAATAATAATAATAATAGCAAAAAAAGGTAGTAAGATGTAGCAGACATCTACAATAATGTCATCACAGCCAAGGGCCTGCTGGAATCAGCCTTATAGAGACACCTCAGACTCTGCTTATAGCAATGGGAGCAATTCCTGTCTTTACTCTCTTTTTTCAGTTATTATTTACCCTCCAGGGACTTATATTAGTGTAAACAACACTGAGGAAAAACGGCATGTACACACTGTCCTAGATTCAGAAGGCAAGAGCAACATCTAAGAAAGAGAGCATACCCTGCTGTTTCACCATAAGGTTCTTCATATCCCATCAGTATTTTGAAGAAGAGACATGGTTCTGGTTCACTAACTGAGAAACCCTGGTGGCTAGGCATTAACCGTGTACAATAGTATCAGCCTATAGAGCACATGTTATAGCCTTAATGCACTTAAAGTACTGTAAATCCAGAGTTTTCATTTAACTATCGAAAGTGTACAGTACACTCTAAGTTAAACGAACACTCAGAATTGTACAGTGTGGACATGCTGGGTGACTGATGGCGAGAAGCTACTATTACCATTTAAAACTCACATTTTTATTTCTTGGTCATGGCGTGGCACTGTTCTACTGTAGCTCTCCGGCCGTCTGTCTGACTATTTGTGAGTCCAGAGCTAATCTCAAACTGCAGGGCTGATCAGTGCCGTATTTCTTGTGCATACTGCCAGCGGGCAATAGCAAGTACAGATGGATCTGGCTGAAACCCTGCCTAAATATGGAGATGACGGACTTCATAGTTCTGAGGTTGTAGGTGACTAATGCCATAGATTGGCTGCAAGAAGTCTGAGATCCACAGTGGATCCATGGCATTACTAGAGTAATTCCACATAAACTTCCTGGCAAATAGTGTTCATTGTCTGTTTCTGAAAATCTGTAGGTCTGTAGTCTATCTCATTCACATGCATGAGACACACCTATGGTAGTTTATGGACACGGTGCTTCTAAGGGTGCCCTAACTCTGACATTAGCTTCACACCTCAAGGGTAAAGAGGCTTAATTGCTTCAGTTAATTGGTTATTTTCTTAATACAAGTCCATAGGGTTGCACATGCACCTACAGTGTAGTTGGCTTATACGGCTTCCTCTAAAGTGTTCATCTGGAGCACAAATACTGCCTTTCCTCATGGCAGGATTTTTCCTGCATGGAGGAATTTCTGCCATGCCCAAAGAGTTTTTAGCCACCGCCTAAAGGCAAGTCACTGTCACCAAAAGTATAATAATTGAGGATAAAATATGTATTCTTTGTGCCCGAGTAAGACAAGCTGTTATTTGGCTATCAACAAATCAATAACTAAACTTTTTATTAAACTTTTATATTATTTGGAGTTTATTTTACTCAAGCATATTAAACATACTGTGAATGTTTATCAATTGGTCACAAATGATAGGAAAATACATTCATACATTTCTGTCAAATAAGGTAACCGGCTCATTGCCTTTAATAATTACACATAGTCGTGCCATGGGCGGATCATGCTTAAGTGTACAGTAGTCAGCCCCCAAAGGCCCATTCTGAGCTAGGATAAACCCTGGCAGGGACATGGCATTGAAAGCTCTCTTCTGTGTAGCCTAGTTACTGTACGTAGTTGTTATACACAGATCATTTGACTATGACTTATAAATGTGAATATTGTTAAAATAATTTTGGACATAATATATGACTCGTGGTCTGATTCTAAAGACCTTTTTCTTCTCTTTTTCATTTTTCACAGAGTACCTCCAAGCAGGCTGCTTCTTCATGTTCATTTACTTTATTGTTGTGACGGCGACCAAAGTATTAGACTTGCGACTTGAATTACAGTATCACTCGTGAGAAACACGAAACCCATTAAATAGTGGAGTTTGTGGAGTATATTGAACTCTAACGACACAGACAAGGGGGAGGACTGTGGATGAAAGTGAAGTCTACACATTAAAAACCTCAGTGTTAATTTAACGGAGTGTACAAATGGAACCAGTCACACCCTTAAGGATGTGTTACTCGGAGAATGTACAAATCAACCGAATTAGGTTCCATTTGTAAACTCTGAGTTAAATTAACACTCAGGATATTATATTGCAACTGGTACTGCCTTGACACTATACTTAATGAATGGACATTCTATGCAAACAGGAGTTTGTACAGACCATTGTAATTATGGAGCCTTGGGGGAGTCGTCGTTCTTGTGCAGGTTCATTTGCCACATTAATAAGGGGATTAGTAGTACGTATGGGGGCTGATGGCAGCAGGCGAAGTTTGAGAAGATTAATGAACTATGACAATGTTGCACCTGAGGGGAAAGAGTCTGTTGCAGAAATCTTCCCAAATTGTGCTGACACAGAAGCTCGGCTGCCTGAGAAAAGATTGAAAGAGAGGACAGTGATTGTTACCTAACTATGAATAAAAGAGCAGCCACGCACTCGTAGCTCATATGCAAACATATCATTGTTGTTATTTTTTGCATCTGAGCTACAGATATGCAGCTAGTTACTCTTCTACTCTCTCTACACAGTCATGAGTGTTCCTGTAGTTAAATGACTCAATATTTTACTGTTTGGCACTCTCTGCAAGCCAGCACCTCTCCAATGCACAGCAGGTGTGCATTTTCCAGCATTCTTAGCCCATCTCTAAATGTAATCTATGCTATCAGCGTTATTTATTGTAATCTTTGGATGGATTTATTTGCCAGAAATAATGTCTAACCTAGGTTGTTCTTACAGCCATGTTGTTTTCTTTTAGTATAAGAACATATTGCCAAATCTCATTCTGTTTGTGTCTGTGTATGAGAGCTACAATTTTAATTATAAGAACTGATGGATCATTTCCATCTGTGAGTATATCACATGCATATGGTAATTAATTCTGTCGTCCGAAGTGTACAGTACATGTAAAAACCTCAATATGTGAAGAACTAATTTCTCATTGAACACAAGCAAATATGAACCAAATACAGTGGTCATCTTCACCACATATTCAGTCAGCAGACGATTGTGAGAGAATCATGAAGTTTCACTTCATCAATGGAGACTTTGTTCTACGAGAATATTGCATTTATTTGAAAGCCTTGTCATATCCACCATATCTAAGTGGGTAAGAAAGGAAATGAAACGGATTGTGGGCCATAGTAAGGTAGTGGATATAAGAACTACAGAGTAGATTATTGCCCTGAGGAGGATCAAGTTTTGTCTGCACAAAACAACAAAATAAATCAAAGCTCCCTTTTGCTACACTGGCTGAACTCTTAGGGTGATTTTTATGTTTAGATTTTTCCTCTCGGGAAAAGTGAAGTGCTACTGAAATTTATTTAGCTTTGTTTGGTTTTGTCTGTAACTGCCAAGGGGCACAATTTCTGTAACACACACAGATGATGGCAAATTACCAGGAATTATATATTTGTCTCTATCTTTGAATTACTTTACTGCAATCATTTTTTTGTTTCCATAAATTGTGGAGATTGCTACCTTCATCTGTGAAATTTAAACATATTTTTCCCAATGCAACCAAATTTAATTATACTCTTCACATAGAAAAATGTCTGTGTGCATGTGTGAGTTATTTTGGTTCTGTTTTGTCCATCACTTTTGGGATGGCAGCCCATTCATCTGAAAAGTCAGCATCATCCATCTATGCTATTTCACAAAGCAAATTGATTGATGACTGATCTCCAAGGGATTGCTTTGTGAAATAAATGTTTTGCATGCGCAAAAAAATTGAAGTCATTGTTGCTTTTGTGAGACTGCCACAACTTAATTCATCTCCATGTTTGTAACTAATTGACCAAACACATTTCCCATGTTCCTAAGGGCAATCAATCAAGTTGACATACTAACGAACAAATATCCCTTCATATTGTTTTAACACTGCATGACAAGGAGGGAAAAAAAGATGAACTGCAGCACTTGCCAATGTTCAATGCCAATCGATTTGGGTTGTAATTTTTTAAATATAACATTTTTAAATGAAATACACTGAAGTAGAAGGGTGGAAGAAAATGTTTCTTGTCCGTTCACTTGTCTGTAAAAAAAACAATTCAGATTTACACGTTCTGATGATACGACATTGTTTGAACAATCCTCCTACTCTTACCAACCCACTTCTCCTCTCCATGCCTCACTCCTCTCTTCCACCCACCTTCGTCCTTCCCTTCTCCAACCCAGCCCTTCTTTCACCTATGTTTTATTGGGGTCAGTGCCGTTACATGCAGGGTTTTAGATCACAGAGGGTGTGTGTTCACCCTTTGTGGCCTGATTACTCGTGACATATTAAGTGCTTTGTGTACAACACATAGCCCAACTTTCTCTCTGTTGCTGTCCTCTCTCCCTTAATCATTAGACTCTTATAATAGGAAATGGGGGGGGGGTTAATAGGTGGGCAGAGCAGCGCTCTCTGTCCTGACATGACAGTCCTGGAGGGAGACACATCCTCGTCATGGGGCTGTTACGTTGAGCGACGACAGGCCGCTGCTCTGTCACTAGTGTGTGGCAGTGTCTAGACTAATAGTCGTGATAACGGCACTGCCAGCCAAAGCCCTCCATCCCTCCACCCCTCCCCCCCATCTCCTTTAAGCAAAGAGGCACACTTGACTTGAAATGTGACTTGCCATTGACTGTGCTCCATAGCTCACTGACACTCTGTAAGCCACACCAATGTACATTCTTATTGTATATATACAAGCTGCTTCATGTAAATGGAACTCCTGGTAATCTTGCCTAATGTGCTGTGTTATACTGTAATGGACTTGTTCTTTTATTTATTTTTTTGCTTTGTTTTATTTATTTATTTCCCCCTGATTCTTCCTTTCCCCCCCCCTCTCTCTGCTGGGTGTACTATAATTACATCTGAAGTATATTCTCCTCCAATTATTCAGTATCCTGCAACCCATGTTCTTCTGTTTTATATAAAGCCTTTTTGAACAGTGCTATTATATCTTTATAATTTCATAATAAATGTTTCAAAGCGATTATTTCTTCTTTGTTCTTACTTGCAGCTTTTTGTCATGCATCCAGAGTGTTTTGGTTGTTAACCGTGCATTTTCAAACGTCTTTCAGAAGGTCTTGCCTGATGGTAGTGCAGCATTTTTAAAATCACTATGCAATAATACACAATATTGTTCTTATTTGGCCTGGGTCCCCCTGGGCTCTATTGGTCCGTTAATTCTTCCCTCTATGCCAAGTCTCTTTGCCGAACTTCAAGCGAGCTACAAGCCCACAATGCAGCACATTGTGACATTGTAGATCTGCTACTTTTTCTCAAAGTTCATCCCAGAATATGGAGAAATGGGTTGGTTATTAACAGAATCACAAACCCTCCTGTTGAGTTAAAACAAAGAGCTTTTCAAATGTGACTCAGTCCTTTATTGGAAATGACCACCAGCATTATTGTCCAAGACAATAGTGCTGCATCTCTCTGTGGAGTGCATGTGCCTATTGGTATGAAAATCTGTCAATACACAGTAACATCGATATATTGCTATTTCTGCTGCTTTTGTACGACATTGTCATACAATGCATCAAAAAGCTTTATTATATTGTGATTCAAGGTTTCTGCCAGATGATATGCCTGTTCATATGGAAATCTTTCATTATACTTGCATTAAGCCTCAGAATGAAGACTAAAACTAACCCACGTATGTTCACCAACATGCTCGACCAGTACTTTTATTCCTTGTGGGCTTGTTCAGTTTAGTAAATAAAGGGAAACAGATTAAACAAATGTGGTTAGCATGGTGGCATAACAAGGTGGCAGTGACCTTATCTAGTGATACTCATATTCATTCTGGAATCGTCTGGATAGAATAACCAACCACATTAAACCTGGCATCCCTATTTGGACATGTCATTATAGGTGAATCTTTTCAGAAACAAACAAAAAAACAAAACATTTTCACACATCTTTAAAGAAATGTGAAAATATCTGATCTGCAAGCTCATCATGTCGCATTCAATGCATTGTGAGCTAGTACATTATCTATTTTTTCCATGTGAAAAGTATGAACTAGGCCATAAGTGGTTAAGCAATATGGATGAACCTCATAATTGTTTAATAGAAAGACAGAGAAACAGACGCGGGTGGATACCAAAGTGCCACACCAGCATATTTGTGGAAAGTAGGCCTAACTCTGCTTAATCTGTCCCCTCCATTTGAAAGCTTGAAGCGGAGCTTAGTCTGCATTTGTGCGAGGAAGAGGAGGGGAAAGAGGATAAATAAATAAATATAGGCTTTAAAGGTTGACCTCATCTATATGGTTACTTTAAAAAAGCTGCATGCTCTTACCAACCAGAATTTGAAATCTGACTTCTGACCTGAAGTATAATAATGTTGCCTGTCCTTTCATAAAAAAGGAAGGGCTGAAAGCGCCGCTGGGCAGTTTTAACAGGTTATGCTGTCACTGCCTCCCTATCCAATGTGGCCAAGCTTCCAAATTTTGTGCAATTGATGCGAGATCCAATGATTTCAGATGGCACAAACCTTTGACAGTGGTATTATTGAGTTACTGTGGAAAGATATATTTTCTGCAGTTGCACAGATTTTTTCTTCAGCAAGTAGTGAGAGATATTCTCAGGTTTGAATGATAAAGGAATGAGAATCAGCAATACTTAAACTTTTGGTGTTGACCTTGTGTTGCCATTATCATAATTTCTCAAAATACAGATTTACATTTACACATATTTACGCTGACTAAACAACAGAAAAGAATGCCATCTTATTATGAAGATGAGGGATGAACAATCTAATATATATATATGCCGATGCCAATCAGAAGGACTTCAACTCGTTTATTTTTGAAAAATTGAAACACAGATTCTGAATAGATTTTTATGAACATGTGAAACCATTCTTTAGGGACCACTTGGGCTTGTAAAGTAGTAGCATAGCAATCTCAAAGACAATATTGCTGCCAAATGCAATAATGGCAGTGCCGGTATATCCTAATAATACTGATCAAAAGCACATTAGTTTTATTACCTTTTAAGTAAGTGATCTTATGAACATTAATATGGTTCACTTTAACCACTTAAACCCTATACTGTATGCTTAGCCGACCAGAGTCCCCCTCTGGTCTATACTCGGCCACCTCCTTTTTCCCCTCTACACAAAATCTCTTGGCCAAAAATAGCTGATGCGCAAGTGTGCTACTCGTGAGAGATAGCTGAATGTTCACCCCAGAATATAGGGACGCTAGGGTTCAAGTGCTGCATATTTGCCTGAGTCACACTATGAACTTTTCTTTTTTCCTCTCGTTTTGTGGTTTACATTTAGACAGAGGTGAAATGCTACATTTCCATAGCCTCCATGTTATCAACTGTGGTAGTTAGTACATCTTGAAAAAGATGTTATCATGGAACCTCACCGAATTAGTCAATTCACCTTGTGTCTTTCCAGTAAATGAAACGTGGTGAAACAGTCACATGCTTGGACAGGACACAACTCCTCATTGGTCTCCTCTAATAACGTACTGCCATTAGAACTGCCATAATGTTGGAGATCACAGACAGACTTTGCTCCCAGTGTAGCTCTTCATTCACAGTGTAACTAGTCATATTTGATGAAAGGAACACCAATGAGTTCCAAATGATATGATTGAAATATCTCGGATTCTCGTGTCAGAGAAAGCCCTTATTTCTTCTCTAACCAGATCCTCTAGTCTACAGAGAGCAGTAATAATAACTTGGAGCCGAAACCCCATCATGTGATTGTATGTATATGCATGTAGATGATCTTTTGATTATGCAGATGTTATCACCACTAAAGCCTGGGGGGATTCTGAGGCCCTTTTTTCAGAGATCCTCAATGTTTGATATGTTGGATGGATGGATTTGAGGGTGAATGTAAACGTGTTAATTTGGAATTACCTTTAATTACCTTTTACACTGTCGGAGCCACATTTTACAATAATAAATATAAAAGGTTTAACTATGATTTTATTAGAATTTCTAAGGACATTTAGCTTTTTATTTGGACAGGGAAGTGAAGTGTGTCACGACAGTAAGAGCAGACAGGGTGAAATACTCTCCATTATCCCGAGCCAGGAAATTAAGTTTAGATGTAAGGGTTTTTGTGGTCAATATAACCGGCAGAGCATTTAACCACATGCATAATTAGCAATTAGCAATTACCCAATACTACAGTATACATTGTTTAGGGCACGGTCACACCACACTTTTATATTACCTGAGTGTGGATTCTTCCATTGCATTTCAATGGGAATGGAGCGTTTTTTCTTGTAGATAACCGCAAATGGCAGTGAAACGCTCCATTTCCATTGAAATCTGCCCTCATAAGTAGAATAAGTGCGGTGTGACCGTGCCCTTAGGAAATAATTCTTGTGTTAAAGGATAATATATAATAGTATGAGGTAATATATTTCATTTCTGATGTCCATTTCCATTTATAGATTCAGCAAAATTGGCCATGGATGTGAGGCTTCCCTGTTTTGTAATGTTTATTTGTTGATCTGCACACAAATGTACTGCATTTCATTTAATGCATCACTGTTAGCTGCAAAATGAAGTCAACCACAGGATATACTGTGTAAGTATTTGAACTGCTAGGGACTGGCTGCAAATTGGTATCTCAGAAAGATGGCTATTGCCTGATATTTCTTTAAACGATTTTAGAAGTGAGATTTGTGTAGGAGTGGACCTTTTCTTTAATAATAACACGGTTGTGAAGATATGTTAGAACAGTCATTTATTGGATTAAAGACAAATGATCGGTGGAAATCTGTGTTGCATTTATAAGACATTAATGACAAGAAAGAAGAACTGCAATCTCTGTGAGCCTGTGATTTTTGTGGGCAGAGACCACAGAAAAGTGACTGAATTAGCAGACAAATAATGCTCTTCAGGGAGCTAATTAGATGAGAAGTTGTGATGTATGGCTTTTGGAAGGATGGGTGTCATCCTACTGCTGTTCAATGTATAGACTGCAGATTTGTATTGATTGTATGCTTTGTCTTATGCCTCAGGCATAAGCATGCATCCGTTAGCATTGTGCCTTGTGCCTTTGTCTGGGTGTTGCAGAGAGTTGAACAGATAAGGGTTGTGATAAATCTGCCAGAGAATAAGCTGTCATAGGGTGACGCACATGGGAATATTTAACGCAAACATAAAATATGGCGTGTCCGTTGTTTTATCGTCAAGGGTATAAGAGATGGCATGGTTTGAAAATACTCTTGCCCCCTTATTTCTGCACTTTCTATCTCTGCAGTCTTTGCCTGCTCAGAAAAAATCCTGTAGCCCTGCTCATCTTTGTTATGGCCAAAGGGAAAAAAAGGGAAAAGACAGGCGCATTGCATGGAATGGTGAACGAGCACCTTATCGCCACTCAATAATATGCAGAGGTGTAAAACATTTGGCTAGCTTATTTAGATGGAATGATTTCTGCTGTGCAGATTTACCAAGGGCTGAATCAGGTGATGTGTTAGGGAGGAGGGAGGCAGTGAAAATTGGTTTCCCCCTATCTCCTAGTACACATAGAGACCCAGCCGCTCTCCTCTCTTCCTCCACATTCTCCTTTCCTGACAATAACATGCCCCGATAATGGAAATATACACCCAGATTTATTTTCTATTTCCTGCTGCGAGTCCTTGCCCAGTAAACTTCTTTTTGTGTGTGTGTGTTTTATAGTTGTTTTCACGCGTGACATTCAGATGTCAGAGACCCAGTGGCTGTAGATGTAGAGGATATAGATGCACATGACTGACAGCCAGGTGGTAACAGTTGTCATACATGTGCAGTACTTCTTCAAATTCAGTCCGGCCGGTATAATGTATGCAAGGCAGAGACACGATGAGTCACAAGATCTATCCATTGTGTTGATTTTAATACCTCTGTCTTATTCAGGCTCTAGGGTGGGCCTGCCATCTGCCTTGACCCTGTCAGTGGGGAGAGAGGAGAGAGACACATGCAACATCAACAACAATAGTAACTATAATGACAACAATAATAGCAGATATAATAATAGTCAAATATTAAAGCAGTCCACTGGCGTGTTCCATGGAAACCCTTGATCTGTAGCCTGGGGTCCATTGGAGCTATGATAACATACCGCAGCTGTATTCCAATCTGGATTCCAGCCACCTCACAGCACAGAGACTGCTCTCATTAAGCTTCTAAAGAGCGTTTGTTGTTGCCTGATTCTGGTACAAAAAAAAAAAAAAAAAAAAAAAAAAAGAAATATATA
>OOFJ01104543.1:0-10000 GCA_900323375.1 Benthosema glaciale
GTCTGTCTGTCTGTCTGTCTGTCTGTCTGTCTGTCTGTCTGTCTGTCTGTCTGTCTGTCTGTCTGTCTGTCTGTCTGTCTGTCTGTCTGTCTGTCAGTCAGTCAGTCAGTCAGTCAGTCAGTCAGTGTGTCAGCCAACCAATCTATCTGCCTAGCTATCCATATTACACATACAACCGTGAAACCATCTGTGTATTTTTTTTAATTTAGCATTGGCTGTATTTATATCTGCAAAGCTTGTACATATGCTATTTATTGCTATCTATTATATACACGAGAACGCTACGGATGGCACTAGCCGCCACTAGGCGTCACAAGGACGGACCGCATCAGAAATGTGTGACCCGCCAATTGGGTCACGGACACAGTCAGAGAGAGAAGGATGAGGCTGACAGGGCACCGCGCCAGGCACCCAGAACTCGACTTCTATGGGAGCCAACCCAGGGCAAAGCCAGGAACACAGAACTCGACTTCTATGGGAGCCAACCCAGGGCAAAGCCAGGAACACAGAACTCGACTTCTATGGGAGCCAACCCAGGGCAAAGCCAGGAGGGGAAAGAAGCGTACCACATATGCAGACGTAAGACGTACAGTACTGCGCCGCGACAGGTTATAGCTAACAACACTACCGAGCTCAAGACCTTGATTTTAGAGAGGAAAATTGTGGAGGGCAGCGATCCAGGAGTCCCGAGTTGGTGTAGTAGGCTAGACCAGGGGTTCTCAACATTTTTGGCCCGGGGACCCTCGGAAATGCTTTGGCCATGTCTCGGGACCCCCGAGCCGCCCCCCTCCCCACCCCCAATACAAATTGTCCGCTACAATAACCTGAATAATAGGGAAAATATATACTAAAACCAGATATAATCATCAAGGAAAGTTTATGCTTGGACTATGTGTACTGTGTAAACTCTCAATTTCCATTTTTCAGCCATTCAGTTGCAAAAAAACAAAAATTAAAAATAAAAGCTTTTTTTTCATCATCTGGGGACCCCTTAAAATAATTTCGGGACCCCCCGAGGGGTCGCGACCCACGGGTTGAGAACCCCTGGGCTAGACCTCACTCTCACAGTAACTAAGTAAGTAACTCAATGTTTTAATCCCCCAAAAATGTGTGAGGACTACCGATTTAGAAGGCATTTGTAGAATAGGTCTCAGGTCTTATAATGGGTTAAAAAAGGACACCCTGCGCATGTGGACATAGTCTCCATTACCCCAGCCATGCAGGGAGAAGTTTAAATGTCCAGGCTTCCAAGGCCAGGGAGAAGTTTAAATGTCCAGGCTTCCAAGGCCAGGGAGAAGTTTAAATGTCCAGGCTTCCTAGGCCAGGGAGAAGTTTAAATGTCCAGGCTTCCTAGGCCAGGGAGAAGTTTAAATGTCCAGGCTTCCTAGGCCAGGGAGAAGTTTAAATGTCCAGGCTTCCTAGGCCAGGGAGAAGTTTAAATGTCCAGGCTTCCAAGGCCAGGGAGAAGTTTAAATGTCCAGGCTTCCTAGGCCAGGGAGAAGTTTAAATGTCCAGGCTTCCTAGGCCAGGGAGAAGTTTAAATGTCCAGGCTTCCTAGGCCAGGGAGAAGTTTAAATGTCCAGGCTTCCTAGGCCAGGGAGAAGTTTAAATGTCCAGGCTTCCTAGGCCAGGGAGAAGTGAACCCCACCTCAATGCACTCTCTCATGTGGCGTAGTGTTGATTTCGTCGACTAATAGTATGACAAAGATTGTTCACTGACGAAAACTAAATGGAAACTAAATGAAAACTAAATAGCCTATAATGACAATTTCGTCAACAAATAAAAACTAGACTAAATTTGGGGTGAGTGAAATGTGACTATACAAAACTAAATGAAAACAGTTCAAGAGAGACTGTGACAAAAAAAAAGCTAAGAAAAAACAAAAATGTTGCTGTCAAATTCAACAGTGACATGGTGGTGACATTAGTGTTGTTCTCGTCGACTAAAACTAAGACAAAAAGTGTTTGTCGACTACCTCTTTTCACTGACGAAATCTAAATGGAAACTCATTTTAAACTAAAGAAAAGACTAAATATATTGACAATTTCGTCAACAAATAAAAACTAGACAAAAATGTTAGGAAGGGAGTAGTGGACAAGAGGTCCAGTATAAGTCATTTTACACTTTGTTTGCATACTGAAAATAGCCGATCTACAAGCTCACATCGATCTACAAGCTCACAACTTGAACTTGTAGATTGACTATTTTCAGCAAGTGTAAAAACAGTCATTGCGACGGCATCAAGGCCCACCAAAATGCATTTGTGTCGACTAAATCAACCGTAGATTCAGTCGACTAAAATCTTATGGCATATAGGGCTCCATTTTCGTCACACACTAAACCCCTTATCCCTAAACTTCTTTGCCTTTTTTACTATTTGAAAACATTTTTGAATAGTTAAAATGGCCAGACTACAAGCTCACAACGTGTCAATGTAGATTGGCTAGTTGAACTATTCAAAAATGTTTTTCAAAATAGTAAAAAAGGCAAAGAAGTTATAGGGATAAGGGGTTTAGCGTGTGACGAAAATGGAGCACTTAGTCGACTAAAACTAGACTAACACTGAAACATTCCAGGTGACTAAAACTAAATGAAAGCTATTCAAGAGACTATGCACTAAAACTAAAATCTAAATGTTGCTGCCAAGAACAACAACACTGGGTGACATCATAAGGATACACTGGGCCTCGGCCTGGTAGATGGTCTGGTCTGGCTGGTTGACGTGCTGCATGGCGATGGCGTGCGGGAACTCGTTGAGCATCCTCTGCTGGAAGGCCTCCAGCCTCTCGTAGTCGTGGCCGCGGCACACAAACTCCTTGTTCTGCGCAGCGGCGGTGGGGAGAAAAAACAACACTCAATTGTTGAGTTTTCTGGAGAAAAAAAACAAACCCTATGTTTCTATGTCAGTGTTTTCTCAAACTATTTAATGTCAATTCAATTCAAAGGGCTTTATTGGCATGAGAAAACATGTGTTTACATTGCCAAAGCAAAAGGCACAATACAACAGTAGCCTACAACAATACAATCAAGACACAAGATATGTACATTTGAAAGTCAGAATCTTCAATAAATCAATTTCTATGTACCAAGAACACTCAATGTGGATAGTGCAGGAGTACACACAATGATTGGTCTTTAGGGTGTGGTCTCGTAGCGTGGTACTCGGGTGCCGCGCCATGAGCTTGTAGATCTGCCATATGTTTCAGTAGCTAAAGCACAACATAATGCTTAAAACACCAAAAGGGGTTCCCGTCCTGAACGGTTTAAGTAAAAGTTATCGATACTGCAATCAATGCAGAAATTCTCCATTACAAGTAGTCGAGAATTCAAAATGCAAGTACCAAAGTAATGGCATCAAAACGTATTTAAGTACCCAAAAGTAGAACATGCTCGATATACAGAATGTCCCAATTTCAAGTTTTCAAATGTATATACAAGTTTTCAAATGTTCCCCCCTCCCTCTAGTCCAGCGACTTCCCCCACCTTCTTTTGTTCCCCAACCTGTACTGTTTTGTTAGTTGTTTACCTTTTATGATGATTTGAAAATTGTTATTGTTATTATTATGTCATGATTATGAACTGAATACCCAGGACCTGAATGGAAACAAGACCGCAAGGACTTTTTTCGGTGTTCCCTTTGGCTGTTGTGTTTGACTGTACCTTGTACTGATTTCATTCGTGTCTGACTGTATGCTGTACTCATTTCATTTCTGCCAATAAAGTATTCAATCAATCAATCAATACAAATATTTTGAAAATAGCCGATCTGCAAGCACAAAAGGCGTCGCATGTAGCATGAGCTTGTAGATCGTCTATTTTCAAATAGTCTAAAATGTATACAGGGCTGAACTGCTTACTGTATGTTTTGTAATAATAATAATAATAATAATAATAATAATAATCACAATCTACAAACTAGTAACTATAAAGCTTTCAAATAATTGTAGTGGAGTAAAAGTACAACATTTGCCTCATTTACCTGTAAGCACTGGAAATTGGAAACACCCGAGTAAAGTATAAAAACACCTCAACATTGTACTTCAGTACAGTACTCAAGTAAATGTACTGGGTTACTTTACACCATTGGTTCTGCAGAGGGACAGGAGGGAGGGCCGAGTAGGAGACGGCACCACCACCACCGCGGGGTTAGCCTGACACCTAGTGGCCACTCTGTGCTACTGCGGGCCCCCATACCGCTTTGCCCACATTCAACTTCAGTGCCACTGAAGTATATGCAGCTGCAAGAGCCAGAATAATCCCACCATGCGTGTGTTTGTCGACTGTGCGCGCGCACGTGTGTGACTCATGCGGTCACGGCTAGCTCATTAAACCGTGCTCCGTGAAAACATCAACACCATGAAAAAAAAGTTTTTTTAAAGTATTCGTATTCCAACGCCCGTAAGAGTGTAACTCTAAAAGTGCTTTGAAGGGGGGAAAAAAGAACACCCCTGACACCTACATTCCTACATCCAACAAGAATGCTGCCATGGAAAGGAACGCTTTCATGAGCTATACACACTATGAGTTTGTCCTTGATATATTGTCTGAACGTGAGGAAATGAAGAAAAATATGTAAATTGTCAACTTGTCACTAGTCTAAAGCGGACATTTATGGAGGCATAGGCCATTGGTTCCCAAAGTGGGGTCCGGGGACCACCTGGGGTCCTTGAAAGAGTTCCAGGGTGTTCCCTGCAGCTAAATGATAGTTAGGAACCAAATGGACCCTTACAGGTCTGTAACTCTGGGAGTGTAAAAATGGACCCTTACAGGTCTGTAACTCTGGGAGTGTACAAATGGACCCTTACAGGTCTGTAACTCTGGGAGTGTACAAATGGACCCTTACAGGTCTGTAACTCTGGGAGTGTACAAATGGAACTGTGAAAAGTCACGGTTTTGGGCATAATTATGTCCAAGCACCACAAAATATATGATGAGGTTTCCACCCAACAGCAAACAATATAAGCCTATAATTTATACTTGACTGTGTACAACGTTGTCACATGTGAGATAAAAAAACAACAAAAAGGAATAAGATAAAAATAATGTTAATAAAGCTAAACACAGGTTGCAATGTGACGTGTAGTTAGCTTGTACAGTAGACCTGTACGTTCTTGTTTAAGCATGCACCCTCATTCAAAATAACAATAAAATAATAGTGTGCACGTGCCCATGCACTGCGCCAGCTCAGGTCCATGGGAATAAGTAAAGGTAGGTGGTCGGTTAAGTCAAGTCAAGTCACATAATGTTCACAAAGATGAAATTACTAAGTTTCAACATATGAAACTGGGAAATGAATAGACTAAACAAGAAGCCGGAGCACTGCACCGTTATAAAGCCGCCTGCAAAGGGGATTTGTTGTTGTGCTTCTTTATTACCAACCATCCTGATAACAAGGGACACTTAGCCTTGAAAGACTGCCTCTCACGGGTGACAGCTGGCCTTCCAGATGTCGTCGTTGTGAAGATACAAATGGGTATCATTTGGTTCCGTTTGTATCTTTGGTAACTCGTATCGTTGTAACTAATGGTACCAGATCTAAAGATAAGGTTATGCTGAAGGTGCCGAAAAACCAATATTAAGTTGGGAGATACAGCCTTCAGGGTGTATGCTCCGTATATATGGAATTAATGTCAAGAAAAGTTAGATGTCCTCGTTTCTTTTGCTATTTTTAAAAGATTTTTAGGCTGACCTTATATTCGAAGAAGCCCTATGATGCATCTGTATTTATTGTAATATATATATTTTTTGTTGTCTTTTGTTTAGTGTTTTGTATTATATCTAAAAAGAGACCCTGGTCTCAATGGAATTCCCCCAAATAACGGTTTCAATCAATCAAAAGTCAGAGTTGAGGATTGTACGGTGTATTGCATATTAGGCTAGGATGTATACCAAAGACAGGCATCGAGAACATTGGTTCAACCTTTTCTGGATCATTCAGGGCCCACCCCACTTAAGTGGGCAGATGGGTGCAGAACATGTTTATTGAACATGTCCTGGCTTGAATGACTGGAAATAACATTATTTTTTTTATATTAACATTATATTGTCATCAAAGGCGTAGTGTTTTTGCCAACTATTTGGGGGCCCACTCATAATATCCTCACTGCCTGCGGTGGCCTCATGGTAAATGGTACATTTATATACAGTAACGCCTTTATTCAAGGCGCTTTACATAGATTCACACACTGATGGCAGCGGAAACCATGCAAGGTACCAACTAGCACATCAGGAGCAATTAGGGGTTAAGTGTCTTGCTCAAGGACACATCGACACCAACACTGGGGGAGCCTGGGTTCGAACCGGCAACCTTGTGGTTGCCATCCAGGCACCCTACCCCTGAGCCACCGCCGCCCCACTTAGCCCACCGGTTGAGGAACGGCCATAGACAGTCATTCTTTCTTACCCTCAGGAAGAAGGGAAACTTCTTGCCGTAGAAACCCACTCTGAAGAACTCAGGCTCGAGTCTCTGCTGGTCCATGATCTTATCGTACAGGGAGGCCTCCATCATCTAACGGCAAGAAAGATAGATGTCATCTCAAAAGGCACGTCATCGTCATCATCACCGGCATTTCTACTGCACGACGATCGTTCGTTGCCAACCAACCTTTCATAGGTTGCAATAACTACTGTAGCATCGATTGCCTCAACTGCTGCTGAAGACAGGTTTTATTTTTATTTTATTATCTTCTGAAATCCGCATTCTAGTCCACTTGCCAGAATGTGAAACCTGACGAGTACACCAAGGTTTTATGTTAGAAATGTTGAGTATGGGTCCCCAGCATGTAGAAACTGCCGGATGCTAACTTGTATATGTTGAGCAATTTTCATAATTGGCATAATATGTGACCATATAAAAAAATGCGTCATGCTTTATGTAGCATGTGACATGTCTAACTAGGGGGTTAACTAATGCTTGAAATTGATTCAGCATCATAAAACCCCCTAGTTAGACATGTCACATGCAGTTTCTACATGCTGGGGACCCCTACTCTAACATAAAACCTTGGTGTACTCAACATGTCCAGGTTCACAATAGGGCTCTATGGGCTGGCAAGTAGACTATTCTGCAGTAGTGTAAATAAAGTAAATAAAGTGAATAAAGTATATTGATCCCTGTAGGGAAGCTGCATAGTTTTCGTTGAAAGGACGACTGTTTGTTTTTTTTTTCAACCAAGGTTTATGTTTTAGGTTGTTATCAGAGAAATAAAAGATAAATACATTTGCTGCTTTGTTACGTTTTAGTGATTTTAGACGTTTTTGACTGGGGGGCGGGGACATTCAAACATGGGGCTAAATATGTATTTTTCTTACAAGATTTCATGGCATTTTCTTTTACTAGAACCCTACTAGACCCCAGGTAAATGAAGGGGGAGGTGACAAACTGACACGTTGAGCCTACCACAGTATCCCCCTTCACGGCAGTAGATCATGTGATCTTTTTGTGGCCAGATGCAATTTCCTGGAGTCTAGTAGGACTATAGTAAATAAAATAGAAATACATTAATATTTTACTTCCTCCTAATAACAAACTAAAATATGAAACAAGAACAATTTGTCCTTTAAGTGCTGCTGAGGATTCAACACGTGGATGTGTGTTTACGTGCACTCGCTCACTCACCCTCATCTTGCTCAGGTTTCTGTAGTCGTAGTAGGACTCGTACTGGTCTGCCAGTTCCCTGCACAAGATGATGCCGTTCTCCCAACACTGAGGGAACACACACACATGCACGCACGCACGCGCACGCACACACACACACACACACACACACACACACACACACATTGTTTTAAATTGTCTATAGACATTGCATAACAAGAACTAGATAGCGGTGATACTGTTAGAATAGTCAATCATCCACCTTCTGTGTTGAGTTAAGTTCAAGTGAACTGAATTAGAATTACATTAATCGACACCTCATTTGACTGCAGGGGCCCCCATGTAACAGCTAAATAAATAAAAAGATCTTGCTAACGGTAAGCAACCTTATAGACCCAAACCCAAAGCTGAATGATTCATAGATAGGAACAGAACTGACCCTCGGTAACTCTGGTGTAAAAATGGAACCAAATGGGTCCATTAGGTTCCATATGTACAATTGTGTTAGGGGGGAATTACAGTCAGAACCACTCTTAAACACCTGATAACACAATAATAGCATGCGAGGTAAATATGATCTGCTTTTAAAATAGCAGATCTACAAGCTCACAGCGTGTCGATCTGCTATTTCCAAAGTCCAAACGGCTGCAGTATGAATTACGATTAAACATTAAGACATTTTGCTAGGAATATCCTTGGTGGAAACCCCACCAAAAAGACGCCCAACAACACTACTGTTGCACGACCTCCTCTCTGTCTGCTCTGCAGCCAGCAGTCACCGCAGTGTCACCCTCTCTCCACCGGATGGCAGCGACGTGCCGGAATATCCAGTGAAGGCTAATCTGTCTCTGTGCTCTGGGGTCTCTCAGCCGTTTCAGCTAATTAAATGAAAGAAGCCCTCCCCCTCACGACGCCTTCTCGTCCCCGGGCGGCCGGCAGATGGCGGCGGCGGCGAATTTCAGCGGTGGAATCGGACGGTGAGTAACAAGCCGCGCTGGTTTTAATGACTCCGCAGGGCTCGGGCGAGATTTGATCAGCAAGCGCTTGAGCATTTTGAGAACAGTAGTTGTTTTTTGGAGTCCACACCTCACATTTTCCTCACCTGGAATGTTTTAGTGTTAGTCTAGTTTTAGTTGTCTAAATATCTTGAGATTTTAGTCGACTAAATCTAGTTAATTTAGTCAACAAAAATGTATTTTGGCTTATTAGCTTGTAGATCGGCTATTTTCAAAAGGCGAAGATGTGTGGTGAAGTCGTTATACTTTTGTAAATCGAATTATTTAAACAATCATCTACAAAGTAACTTAGTATAGCTAGAGTTACATCTACTGTAGTGGAGTAAAAGTACATTATTTGTTTCCGAGACGTAGTGGTCGAGTTGAAGTAAAAGTATTGGAAATTCTAAATGCTAAGGAAAGTACAATAACCTCAAAATTATACTTAAGTACATTACTTACAGTAAGTAAATGTACTTACTTTCCACCACTGCTCAACAGGGTAAGATTCATCGCCGCCATTACTAAACATTTATACAGCCAACAACCTCGATCAACGAGGAGTGATTGCCATCGGCTGCCGCCGTTCATCCAGAATGTTTCCGTGGATGGATTTGGCACCGTCGCTGTCGACCTCTTATACAACGGAGCAGCGCGCGTCGCTTAGCGCTCGATGGGTCCCGTTGTGGGAGGAGGATATGTGGAGCGAGATGGAAAGCAGCAATCCGTGTGCTGCACACACACGGGGGCCCCTCCTCCAGAGGTAAATATTTTATAGACAATGAACGCCAGCACGATTGATGCGTTGCTCAATCATACCCAGAGAGGGAGGGGGATCAAGGAAAGTAGAGTTGCTGTAACTCTTGTTGTTTGGTCAGTGCCGTCCAGGCCAGTGGTTCTCAGCCTATTATGAATCAGGGAGGGACCAGGGGTAAAAAAAGTGTAATACCAGCTCATGTTTATACCAGTTCATTGGTAGATTCTACAAAAATGTCTTCTAAATCGTGACAGTTTTCTGATCGGTGGTGCTCAAACTATTTCATGTCACGGATCCCAAAAATGTTATATAATTGGCCGCTGACCCCCATCTGAAAATATGTTGTTCCAGGGACCCCCACCCCCCGCGCCACATTTTCGTGATTTTTCAAAAAACTGTCACGAAATGAGCTTGTAGATCCGCAAATTTTCAGTAGCTCAAGTATAACATAATGCTTAAAACACCAAAAGGGGTTCCCGTCCAGAATGGGTAAATACCTGGTTGGCACCTTGGCACCATTGGAACGAGAGAATGCATAATATATTTTAGGAGGAAATAGTCTCGCCTTATATTGATTATGACTCATGGCAGTGTTTCTCAAACTTATTTTATTTCAAGGAAGCACGGTCCATTTGGATATTCAAAACCAC
>OOFJ01104550.1:0-16332 GCA_900323375.1 Benthosema glaciale
GTGTGGTCTACAGTTTTATCCACTCTCAGCACCACCTCCTACGAAAGCTGCTCTGACAATTCCAATGTGGATGTGCCTGCCTGAGCAGGTCAGTCACATCACATTGTGCATTGTTCAGGAGCGAACCCTGAGGTTACCCACTGCCTAGTTTTTAAATCAAATCACATTGTGAAAATGGCACTCATTTATCTTTTCTTGTCCTCCTGTGTCTTTGTGAGGAGCCAAGAAACACAATTCGGCATGTGCAATGTATGTGGTCAGTAAAGGAGACTAAATTATGCTCTATTAACGAGTTAATAGAGTATACAGTCACGTTTGTCCCCATTCCTTTATAGTCCACATGCCAGAATGTGAACCCGGACATGTTGAGTACACAAAGGTTTTATGTTAGAAATGTTGAGTATGGGTCCCCAGCATGTAGAAACTGCCGGATGCTAACTTGCATATGTTGAGCAAAAAAGTCAAAAGTAGAAAAGTCTAAATTTCATCATGATTTATGTAGCATGTGACATATCTAACAAGGGGGGGTTCATGATGCTGAATCCATTTCAAGCATTCGTTTTGTTTTCTCAACATATGCAAGTTAGCATCCGGCAGTTTCTACATGCTGGGGACCCATACTCAACATTTCTAACATAAAACCTTGGTGTACTCAACATGTCCGGGTTCACAATGGGGCTCTATGGGCTGGCAAGTAGACTATTATGTGTACAACATGTGAATCTTATTAGCATTCCGAAATATGATTTAAGGGCATGGACAGATTATGGACCAGACCAATACGGCCAGTGGCCATAGCCCAGTGCATTCGTTACACCAGGACCTGGGCTTCGAGGCCCATAAACAAGTTACTTTGTTAGGTTAATGCTCAACGGCTGCAACAGGGCCCCGGCCATCCATTAGGCCCGGGCCCTTTTAGCCTTGGCCGTAGACTACGGACAACCCCATAGGAGGATGTCCTATATCTACTATACTATTACTACCGCCTATAGTAATATAATAATAAACAATAATAATAATAATAATAATAATAATAATAATAATAAACCTTATTGATTGCCGTTGGGAAAGTTCCAAAATACTTAATGTATTACACAACAACTATAAGAAAGTCATCACCAGTTTCCTATGCACCTGCCCTCAACAATTCGATTCAAGAGATTTTAAACCCATATGCGTACCGCGGTCCGCCGGTAGTCTAGATCTGCTAACTTCACCATGAACGTGCATAGTTTGGGCTTCACCTATCCCAGATTGATCGATCCTGATCCTCCAAATAGAAATCAGCCATTATTTCAAGACATTTTGAGACAGTTTTCAGGAATATACCCCAAACCTCCTTTGTCAACAGTACCAAAGTTCCGTTCCTTTACCAATGGAGGTATTGGTAAAGGCACGACTCCCAGGTAGGAATTTAAAGATTACAGATTGCAGCTTTAAATCTACAGCAGTGTGTTTAGTGGCAAAAACTAAAAGAAAAATAAGGAATAATGAGCCACTGTGCTCACATAATTATCAAAATGATACTGTATTCCGGCAAAACATGACAGCTTTAGAATCATTTGTTTCTCCCAGCCTCACACTCATTTGTGAGAAACGGAGAACAGTGTTCAGGGGAATAGTTCTCATTCTAGTACACTCATATTCCACAGGGTCTCCTCATAGCTGCATTCCCTGCTTTTATTTGTCGTCTTGTATAAAAATGACAGACATATGTTGGCATATGTGCTTAAATGCTTAAGTATGCAGATGTTACTTTAATAGTCAACCTTTCTGATAAGGAACTGAGTCATTGGTCATGGACCAATGACTCAAGAATTAGACTCAAGAATTTGTCAGTTGGTGGCATGTTCACTTACCCTCTGTGCCAACATTGATTTTATTTGAAGCAAGGCAAACCAATTGTGTTTCTTAAGGAACCTAGGAAGTTGACAAGTCTCTGTTGAAAGTGTGCTATACTTCATGTATTGTCAGTTTTGCCATTCGCAGTGATCTATTGGTTTGATAATCTCAGTAGGAAAAATAAAACATTGTAATTAAAGAAGGTGCAGATTGCTGTTGCAGGAAAAAGACCAATTATAGACCCCTGGAGCAGAGAAGTATAAGGTCGAAGTGTGTTAAGTGGACCATTGAATCGAGGCAGAATGAAGCAGCAAAACAAAACACCTCCTTGAAAGTAGTCCAAGGTGAAAACAAAACACAAACTGCGATACGTTTTTGGGGAATAAAATGTGCGAGCATGGTTGGTTTGTGTGTTTATATTCTAAACAAAAGCCTCTTTTGCTCTTTGCTACCGAGGGTATCAGTGGTTAGAAAGCCCTTGATATTACTTAAGCCTTTTTGGGTGCACTGTATGTGACGAAATCTGGAGTCTGTAAACAACAGTAATTGGGCTCAGGGGGCAGGGGGCAAAAAATATACAAATCAAATCTATGAGCTATACCATTCCATTGTGTTGTTCAGTCATTATTCCTTATTCATCCACCCAAGTAAGGGGATGCAAAAATGTCTACTAAAAGTCCAATTGGGAAGAGTATGAATTACGCTTTTTGAGATTCATGCAATACTTAGTATAGTCATACCTGACTGTATACATTTCTCAGTAGAAGTGCGCCAAACCAACTCCACCCAGTGCACATTCTTTTCATACAGTAGCTGGTACAGTACATTCATTCTCATCGATAAATACCAGAGTGATTTGAAAATCAAGGTCAATACAAACGTAGCTCTATAGACCTCTTCCTTTATAGGTTTATACCTATAGCAGTGTCACTTACAGGGTTTTGATACCATGCACAGAGTTTCCATATTCATTGGTTATGTCTAGACTGGCTATGCAAACTGGCAAGCAAACTGATTCCAATGTACTGCTTATGCTCACTCCACCACCGATTCAACATGTTCAATCCGAGGTAAACTAAGTTAAAATTTGAAAATACTAATATCAGATGAGGAGACTGGAGACAGCGGTTCAGCTGTAAAAAATAACATTCTATAACCCATAAGCCAAGTGTTCTTTACTTGTGGCATGTTATGCTGTTGAAGTATATTTGACACAAGCAACTGAGAAATGTGTAATGACAAGGAATGGCTTCTAAGTTCTTGGGCAGGAGCTAAAATTAGACAGGCTTACTAAATACGTCTGCAACACAACACAATTAAGCTACAATACAAATAAATAAGTAGGTTTCTCGTTCGTGCTGCTTCTGGGTACTTTCCCTGCGGTCATCTAGTCCTTAAAAGCACAGTCATTGTGTTGTGCCTGGTTTTGTAACCACCCCACTCTCATATTTTAAAGACTATAAACTTCCTATGGGGCCATGACAAAAAATAAAATAAAATACAATGCACTTCAGCAAGCATCTGGAACAAGCCAAAGACAGACAAGACATCTTGTTTAATGTCTGACCAACTATGTATGCTCCACTCCAGCTTTATCATCCCTAGGGTTCTTGAAGTTTCCTAGTCATGAATGTAAGGTCCACACAGCCCTTATAATCACAAACTAAATTAGATAATGTAGATAAGGAAACGTGGTGGTTGATTAACACGGCAATCACGTGAGATATAATAGGAAAATAACACTACACACATTTGCAATGCATTAAGGGGAACAGAGGATCTCCCTCAAACAGAATCTGTGATTAATTCAATTATGCTTCATGTCAATCAATGCTGGTCCCCATTTGGTGAAAATAGCCATACCTATAGTCTACAAGCTCACAAGATGCATTATGACAGGTTGTGAGCATGTAGATCACCAGCTCATTATTATGAAAGCCTTTACAGAAAGGAAGGCTTCTGTGTTTCAATTGAATGGTGGCCAGTCTATTATCAGTTATTCAGTATGTATTTTCTGCCCCTTCAAACTAAAAGGGTAAGGTGATTGATTGATTTATTGTACCCCTGACTCTCTGATCATTTTGATAATGACAATGTGCTGTTCAATGACTGTAACAAGTATTCTTATCTGGAGCTTTACTGTTTAAAATGTATCAAATCTGTCCATGTGCTCTGAAAAGGCACCATACAAATAAAATCTATTGCAGTAATAGTCAAAACATACTTGCACACAGGCAAGCATGCAAAGTGATGCAATGAACAAAAAATGTTTCCCCAGACAGAAAATGTAACGAAGTCAGTCAAGTGAAACGAATGTTGTTAAAAAAGTCTACCAATCCTAAAAAAAGAAAGCAATTCCCTAAAATCTATTATTACACACAGCCGCTGGCACAGTCGCACGTGATCTACCAAATGATTTGAAAGGGGTTACCTTAACTCACACTTGTCAGTGCCATTTAATGCAGCTGAATAGCTGATGTAGAATGTATTGAAATTACTTACATTTCCCAAATACAGACTGAACCTGATTGGAAATTACCTGACTAGCCTGCCTGACTTTCCTGGATGTGTTTGTGACCACAAGCTCATTTGGAGTTTCTTTTCTCCCCCTCTCTCTCTCTCTCTCTCTCTCTCTCTCTCTCTCTCTCTCTCTCTCTCTCTCTCTCATTTGATTGTCTTGATGTGTCTTGGTTTCCTCATGCTTGTGTGTGTTTGTCTTTGTTTTGTCTCTTGTGTTACTCTGTTTGTGTCCATTTATATCTCAATATGTGTTAGAAAACATGTACAAAAACAGAATGTTAAAAAACAAAATCCCAAATTCAGTGATGACATTGACTTACAGCTTCTCACATACTAAGCAAACCATGAATTAAATGAGCATTGAGGACAACAAACCTTGAAAACTGATAAGCCAGTGTAGTTTAAGGCAGGTGTTCTCAACGTTTTTGGCTGGGGACCCCTGGAAATGCTTTGGCCATGTCTCTATGTGTACTATGTAAACTCTAATTTTTTTTTATTTTTTTTTATATAATTTCCCCGAGGGGTCGCAACCCACGGGTTGAGAACCCCTGGTTTAAGGTGTGACTCAGGACGGACAAAGAAAATGGAAGGGCTGTTTCCTGCCCCTGCAAGGAACATGGTAACCAAACCAATTAGCAGGACAATTCCTCCAGAGATGACCACAAAGTCACACACCCTCCCACTCTCACAGGTGGCAAAACTTCCCTTCCAATTAACAGGTCTATTTACATCGAGTGTCTGTTGCGTTACATTTGCCATGCCATTACAGGTGCATGCCCGCCCACGCGTGGCTATGTTTAAATGGTGGTCCACCAACTTAACTTTGCAGTCATGGGGAGTTAGGAAGAAGACTAAGGATGATAATAATAATATACAGTGTTTCTGAAAGGAGAAGAATGGAATAACATGCAATATGGGTCATGAACTTGACACGAATAAAAAAAAATGCATTTCAGCAATGTTTTATGGTGGTCTGATTGAGCCAGCATGGAGTTGGACATTTTCTACGGCCCAACATTACTCAATGGGTGTGTCTCAACAATTAAATGTATTGTGTCCAATTTATAATTGATCTACAAATCACTTTTCCTTGAGCTCAATGGAAAACAGGAAAGATGTGAAGGATAATCAGGAATTTGGAAAAGACAGAAAGCTGAAAGTACACCTGACTGGTTCAGACTGGCAGCCCAAATCAGATCAGATCAGTGTGGAATTAGATTGGGTTTTATTAAGTAACATAAAAAACAAACAAACAACAACAACAAACATGGAATTACGTGGACACATGGAATCACAACATTATAGGCGGTTCTAAAGTTGTGTCTTAGTCTGTACTACACACTGTCAGTCTACACACTGAAGTGTGTAGTGTGTAGTATTCCTTCTTCATCATACTCGCCGAAAAAAGCCTTTTCTACCAACTTGTATACATTTGGTATTATTCACACATATGCCGTTACATTATCACCACAATCAATACAAGGAGATGCAGTCTAATTGAGAAACAAATTATTCCTGCAGTAGTTTGAACAGCCCAATCTAAGTAACTGACATCGGCTGTCGACTGATGTGGGTTTGCTATGGGGAAATGATCATTTGGCCAAGTTAGACTAGAAAAAACAAAGGTTAGACAAAGCAGAGGAGCAGAGAGCGTCACATCAACACCTTTTTTTCAACCCCTCAGTATCGAAGGTTAGCTGGTGGAACATTTAATTACCTTTGGGACGGAGACAGACACCTCCTTGTCCTTTTCCCACTGAGCATGCTGACTCTGTGTACAAGAAAGCCCAGCAGAGCCTCTACGTGCTGAGGAAGCTCAGGTCTTTTGATGTCAGCAAAGACATTTTAACCCTGGTTTACAGGACGTTCATTTAATCTACTCTCACCTTCAGGCATTTCATCCTGGTACAACCTCCTCGCCACCAAACACAAAACTAAACTCTATGAACGTAACTAATCACGCCGGCAAAATTAATTGGTTCACTCCAAACTCCCCTATCTGAACTGTACACTCGGTCAGCAATCAGGAAAGTCAGCCTCATCAAACAGGACAACTCTCACCCCCCTCCACCAATCCTTTCAGTTACTGCCATCAGGACCCCTCTCATCCCCTCTAATCCTTCCAGTCCTGACATCAGGTTGAAACTTCAAAGTCCCATTGGCCCAAAAGAAATCTATTAATTTCCTCCGGGTTAGGGTCATCACTCTGAACAATGAGCTGCTTAACACGGTTTCTGTCAGTTGTAGACTCTAACTTTCTCTGTCTGTCTGTGTGTGTGTGTGTGTGTGTGTGTGTGTGTGTGTGTGTGTGTGTGTGTGTGTGTGCGCGCGCGCGCACGTGAGTGACACACCCTTAGGCCTAAGCAAAAAAGAATATCCTTCTGCTTCAGACACATCCTCCGATGTCTAAAGCTTGTCTTCGAAAATACGGATGTTGCACAACCTGCAGTATAAATCTGATGGGGCAGAATATTGCTATCCTCCCACTGCCGTGTCGAGAACTTAATCCCCGAGTGTGTGTACAAGAAGAAAGTACAAAACGGCATGCTTCAGAGGTCTTATGAAAGACAAGAGGTCTGTGATGTTTTCCTCTTCTACGTTTCCTGTACTTTACTAAGGCAGTAAACCACCTGTGTCACCCAATTATCTCTCCCATAGGGCCCGTGCCAAACTTGGTCAACACTGATTTTGTGAGCGGGTGATTTAAAGCTTTCGAGTTCATCAAGTAAACCCTCCAGCAGAGATGACACTGCTCAATAATTCACTGTGTCCGTAGGGCCCAGACGGGATGGCTGTCTGAGTAGCAAAAACATTATTGTGTGCGAGGATAAAACAAAACAAAAAAATCGAAATAAAAAAACAACACTGAGGATGGATGCCAATATTTTGGGAAACAGAAATTAAAATATGATGATGCTCCTGACAATTCTGACTGTCTTTAATAACAATTTCACAAGACATTTTGAAATTGCCTGCATAAACAAAGTGGCTGCCAGATTAATTATATGCTGGGCATGTATAGGTTTTCATTCCCACGCCAAGATTCTTCAACCAAAGAAGACAAGACAAAGCACATCCATCTACAAAAGGCAGTAAATGAGGTTGCTGTACATGACATGGAAAATGCGAACAGAGTAGACTGTCCTTGACTAACGCAGAGGTAATTATCATAAACATCACAGGCCCCGGCTGTGGATTTGTCACTCTCATATTGCTAGGGTCTCGGGAACGTTGTATATCCTATAATTACAGCAGGAAGCAACATATTGAGACACAAATGGCCACAAAAAAGCCTGATTCTACACTTTGTCATCATAAGTGTTCTCAAAGTGTGGTCCGGAGACCCAGAGGATTCCTTGGTGGTCCTTGGGGGTCCCCAGCAAAATGAGTTAATATAGCATCAAAATAGACCACCTTAATCTTTTCTAAAGGGGGGTCCCTGGCCTACAATATTTTCAGAAGGGGGTCCACAGCCAAATACAGTATATATCAATTTAGAGTTCCTCAACATGAAAAGGTTTGACTAACTAAAGGTTTTATATCGAAGGTAACTAACTTTCATATAAACGCACTAGGGTAAAAGTACAATAATTGTCACTGAGGTGTATAATGGAGTAGAAGGAAAAATATTGGAAATTGGAAATACTTGCTGGAAAGTACAAATACCTCAAAATTGTACTTATAGTTATACATAAGTACTTAGTTACATTCCAACAACAAACACCATGCCGTTTGCTATGGTCCTGGATAACATGCTATGTAATGTCACACCTTCCTCTGGCAAGCTATACTACAAAATGTCATCAGCATGTCAAGGGACTTGACTTAGAACACAAGCTGCAATTAAAAATAATAATGATTATAAATAAATAAATCTTGTGATACTGATGAGGAAAGCAACAGAGAATAAATCTGGCCCCTTTAATTTGTCAGCTGCCTTGGGGTGCACATATAATGTACTACCGTGTTATTTGCCTTGGGATTTTATGTTTTATAGTAATTGAATTATGTAGTCTAATCATTTATAGCTGTTACTTTGGGGGGAAACCATGGATGTCAGAGGGAGCGGCAGCTGCTGGGCACCCTCTGCCTTTTTAATGTTCAGAGTTGAGTGAGAAGGAGCTTTGTGTGTCTTATCGCCACAAATGACAAAGATGACTGATGAAGACTTGTTAAGAGTTATTTAGCATGAGAGGGGTAGTTACCAGCCTGATTGTTTTTAGGAGACAACTTTACATGGATATTATTTTTAAGGCGCCAGTCAACCTTCCATCCCTTTCAAAGTACATCATTTATTAAGGCTTGTAGACTTTAACAGCTCAGTGAGAATAGTGAAGACTGTCAATATGTATTATTTAGTTAGAGTGGGCCATCAACACAACCCAGCTCATAACACTCTAACATTATCCATTTAAAAATAGCTATTGCTATTGAAACAGGCCCATCAGTCGACACAGTATCCATAATTCTGTTACTTAGCGCCATCTAGTGTTGAAAGTGGTTATGTTTTTTTTTAAAGAAAGGATTAGCCTATAAAAGTAAGCATGGTATTTGTAGGCAACTCCATCTCTGTAACAGGGGGGTTTGCACATGAGAAATCTGGGCAACTCAATTTTATAAATAAATTAAATACTTTGAAAATGGTCTTAAATAATCATGGATTTAACCTACTGCAACAGGAAGAGGAGCGAGGAGATGTTGTATGTTTTAATTTGATTCTCATTTGTTTTAAGGTAGTGTTTTTTTCTAATATGTTTATTTTGTCGGGAGGGAGAGGTATGTTGGAGTGCCTATATGTAAGTTTTGTTATCTTTGTATGTTGAAAATTGTAACAATAAACAATAAAAAAAAGAAAAGAAAAAAAAATCAAGGATTTCCAGTTCAAATCTGCTGCTAAGCCAATCAAACAAATTGATGGGAAAATTTAGTTGAACAGGAAATGGGAATGCCACCATCTGGAAACCTGACAGTTATGCACATAGCCTACTTACTAGCAGCAGACAGGTAGCTGTCTTACCCTGGATGACAAGTCTGTGAAGTCTGAAAAGGTTCCATTTCGCTCTTTTACAACTTGTAAGAAACAAAACCATAATTTCCGTGATGCCACATTTTGTGCATTGATCTATTTAAAAAAAAATATAATAATAATGTCTCAATATTGTAAATAAATATAGCCTGTACATAACAAAGATATTTAACTTTTCAACAGGTTTGCAGACACACACTAGCTCACAAATGGGCCCACCTGAAATTGAAGCCTGTCCCATGTTCTGTCCCCAATTGCTCTGTCACTCAGTGTGACTTGGAAACCGGTGCCAACGAATGGGTGGAAGACAACAGAGGCCATCTGTTGCCTGTGTTTTCCTTGGTGCCCTGCCACAGAACCTTGCCAGCCGACCCATGGGGATCAACGTACACTACACAGAGCATTCGGCAAGGGGATCAGCACTCACACACACACACACACACACACACACACACACACACACACTGAAGCACCTTTATTGCCCACTGGCTCCTCGGGGAGATGCTTTTTATTTTGCAAACTTCAGGTCACAATAACAGCAGTCTTTGCTGTACAACGATCGTTACATAACCACACTATTAACCTTAATTGGCCCAGCCTGACGGAACACAGAAAGACTGTTCCCTTGAGTCAAATGAAAACGAAGGCTAAAGTCACTCCACTTTAATCGAAAAGTAGTTAACAAGGGAGAGTGGAGGGGAAACGTCTACACTACGGTATCCTGCGGCACAACCATTAGTTAAATTACCTAAATAAATACTAATTTCGTACAATATTTGAATGCAGCAATTCACATCTGGATTTCAGTTCAGCTGTGGCTGCTGACCCTCGGTTGATTGACAGGTTTCCGATGAGCTGTGTCCCACCATGTCTAAAGTAATAACTGCGTCACTTACAGTAGGCTACTGTATATGTGTTTCTATAGTTACCCTGATGGCCACAGTAATGACAAGTGCACAAAATAACTCAACAACAAATCTTTCAGTAACCTGCCCATAAAGAGATGGTTCACTTTTCGGTCCAAAATGTAAAAAGGTCAAGGTCACAATCAAGAACATTTTGGAAACTTGGTGGGAAACTGGGAATGAACACTTTGAATACCACAAGAGATTATTAACTTTTGGGGCGAAAAGGTTGAGGACAAGGTAATATGCAAGGCCACAGTCAAAACTTAATGTAAACAATCAGTCTCAGAAACTGGGAGACATATACCGTAGAACCAGACTAAGAGATTTTGGTGCGAGCAGGGTTTTCACTCCCAGCCAGGTGTATTTATTCAACCGCCTTTCTGGGGCATGCATCGGTTAAAAATAGCAGATCTTACAAGTTCACAACCCGTTGCAACGTTGATATTTTATAGATCGACTATTTTCGGCAAAGAGATTTGGTGTAGACTAGCTGGGACAAAAGCCTGAGCCCTGGGAGACCCAGTGAATGAAGCATATGGCTTTAAAAGTGGTTAATGGCTGTGCAGGCAGGTGTGTGTGTATATTGGGTGTCTCTGTGAAGATTTGAAGAAGCCTGCCCATTCAGTGGAACTTGGAAAACAAAGGACAAATATCATATGAAACAACAAATTGCTAGTGTATCATCCTAGAGGCTGTTATCCTAGTCATGATGTTTTCTTTTGTTTGGCTTTCGTAAAACAATATAATAATAATAAAGTGATAACCATTTTCCATTTTCTCTGGTAAGGCTTTGAGTCTATTGGATTCAATGTAAGCTACAAAAACTCATACATTATTTAACCCTAAACTCAGTCATGCCTTTGAAATGTTTCTGGTATATTTTCTACGTCTCATAATTGGTTTATGAGTGTCAACAACTTTCATCATCGACTGGACAGACTGTTGAAATGTGTTGTACAACATTATGAATGTAATGAGATTAATCATTCATGTCAGCAGGCAACACAGCTAAGTGGAATATAGCAAATGTTGGCTGTGCAGTGTGCACAATCTTAAAACTGAATCCTGCAAATAATAATAATAACCATTTCTTAAAAATAAAAATAAAATAAATTAAACACTACCCCCCCTATTCTGGGCATGTCATAATAGGCAAACTTGGTGCCAAAATAGCAGATCTAAAAGCTGATCTGCTAACACATTGCAACGTGATGCATTGTGACATACCTTCTAGATCTGCTATTTTCGGTGAAGAGATTTGGTGTAGAGGGAAAACAACAAGGATCCCGTCCCAAGCACAGAGCCCTGGGGGACCCAGGTCAACGAAGAATAAAGGGTGTGAGTGGTTAATTAAAGAAGAATAACACCTACATTTAAAAAACATGTTTAGACCTGATGCAGTAATGAGGTTTGCCCAATAACTGTTTCTAAACAGGCTGGCTCTGTCCATCTGTGCGCATAAGCTCCTCTAATGAGCAAAAACTCCTAATTGCACAGTGCAGAGTTCCAAACAAGCAAAAACAAAGTTCACCAATTCAAATTGTGATCATAGACAGGGATAAATATGCTGAAAATATGATTGTATAGTGCATTTCATATGAGGGTGAATTCATATTGCTTTACATAAAAAAGGCATTCAAAGGCATACAGAAATAAACATTTAAACTAGAAAGGTGTGATCTCTGAGCACAGGTCTCTGTCAGGGTTGCATACCCAGGGTTGCAAACTTTGGTCATAGCCACATGGAATGGGACCAATGTTATATATCCTTATCACATGACCCCCCAGAAATAATGTGTACCAATGTCTGTGAGTTTTGGACAAAAGGAGTAGTATATTACAGTATATACTAGGAGTAGTAAAAAGTTGTATTATTTAGTTGTATAGTAGTATATAGAAAATGACACAAATGAACAGAAATAAACATAGTCTCGGCCATGCCTTCGGCATGGCGGAGACGGAAAGGTGGAAAAGGGGATAGGAAAAATCAAACCTTTTATATGCTGTGTAGTTATCTGCCTTTGTGTCTGTTCGCCACTAGAGGTCAGCCAAACATACCTGGGATACACCTGATGAAAAGACATGACCTGTCAGAAGAAGAGGTGTAGTTATTTATTTCAGTCCTTCATCCTTTATTCATACAAATATGGGCCACACAAAGAGCAAGCAAGAGGGAGAGCCAGATCGATTTTCAGGTGAGCCCTGCCACGTCTAATGAATTTTAATGTAATCAGGCTTTAAGCAGGCTCTCTGCAAGTGGCCAAAATGTGCTCTACATATCGTTTATACAGCACCTACCCACCTTGTCCAATACAATAACCTTTAATGAAGATTACACAACACTAGGTCACTATTCTTTTCTTGTTTACCACAGTGCCTATAACCTATTTGGCTATTTTATTTGGAATTTGAATCGTGTCAACAGTGATTGTATATTGTATTGTATTTATAGTTCCACTTTAAAATCCACTTTGAGCAGTGGTTCTATAAATGGGGTCCGGGGAGCGTTTTTTGGGGGGGTTTCAGGGGTCGGCAAGCAAAATGTGTGAATATTCTATAGCAGTGGTTTTCAACCCTTTTCATATAAGGTCCATTAATTATGCAGCATTTGAGCCACAGACCACCATTTGATGAGATTTAGCCAGACCCAAACTAAAGAATATGTTTGATAATATATTTGTCCACAATTCCATGTTGTATTGATGTGGTACCATATCAAAATAACATTTCTTTTTTACATTCTCCAATTGTGTAGACTTCTTGTGTAATGCAGATGTTTAACCATAATGTAACTCTTGAGAGGATAAAATGAAACCAAATGGACAAAACCAAATAAACCCCGGCCTAAGGGAACATTTGTTTTCATTTTACACTCTCAAGAGTTAAAGATCCAATAAGGGTTACCAACTCTTCATCATTTAGCTGGGGACCACCTGGAACAGCCTCAAGGACCACTGGTGGTCCCTGGACGACTGGTTGAGAACCACTGGACTATAGCTTCAGAATCAGGGGTATCTGGTACAACATATGACTAGCCTATGTATTTTTGGGGATTGGACAAGTTGACATGAGAACCACTTGTTTAAAGAACGTTTTGTTTCTCAAACTCAAATGACAATTGCTTTATTTAATAGTTCACAGTTCACACCCAGAAACATTTCCAGGGAACATATGCAGGAAACAGGCTACAATAGGATTATGATGGAGTGGAGGTGACCGAAATTAATCAATATTTAGGAATTGGACAGGTGGCGCCATCTTGTGAGGTTTTGGTGGGACGTCATGCACCTTCTCTTCCTATTCCTTTTTTTACGAGGGGTTTAATGGGGGATCACAGAGATTCCAATTTCAAATGCCACGTCCATTTCCCTTTGCCATTAGGTACTACACAGCTATAGGTTAAATATTAAGTGATTCTGCACAAACACAAAAACAAACAGATGGCTGTCTTGTCCAGTCGATATTGCGGTTTTAGTGATAGATAAATTAATGCAGTGGTTCCCAAAGTGGGGTCCGGGGACCCCCAGTGGTTCCAGGTCCAGGTGGTCCCCAGCTGAAATAAATTATAGTTTGGAACCAAATCGACCCTTTGGGTCTGGTCCAAATGGTGGTCTGTAGACTAATGCATGTCAAACTGGGGGTCCTTGAAATGAAACGGGTTGAGATTGAGAATCACTGCTGCCCACATGAAAAGGAGCTTAGCCTGCGCTAACCAAACTAGCCTGCACTTACCAAACTTTTTGAAGGCCTTAATAATAAAGTAAACTTAGCCTATACTTATTATACAAGGCTAATCAAACGTGTATAAAGTAATGCACAGTACAGACCTGAAACCACGTGTCCTGACTCCTGACCCAAGGCAACACGGTAAATACCCCGCCCAGCCTCCCAGCCCCACCACTAGCGTCTAAAAACTGCTTGTGATTTTCGTTGTCATCTGCCTTTTTTTCTTCTTTTTTTCCCCTTTTTGTTGTAAATCTTCAGAACTGTTACAAACTAGTACATAACAAATAAATAACTTCTGAATCTTACACGTCGAGCGAGGACACGCCCCTGGGGGAGTCGGAGGCGTCCAAGTTTGTTTGTTGACGTTAGCAACAAAGGTTAACAGAGGTTAGCTTAATAGCATGTTCATGATACAGCGTATAATCAAGTGAATGGTTACCTGCGTTAGTGGTAACCATGGCAACTTTCAGCACGATGCGATGTTGACAGTTGACGACACGTCACGTCCGGCGACCACCCTCACACGTGATTGGCTGAAAAGACGCTGCCCACGTCACGCAGCTGACGTTTAAAAAGCGGGTCCAACGGCGCAGTTTCTCATACCGACGGTCAGACCATCGTACTGCAGTATCGTTTTTCTTTACCTGTGAGCACATCTGATCATCATCATACCCTTTGAGCTATGCCGGGCATTCAATCTAGGTGGGCTAGAGCTAGACAACGGTCTGGGCCTAGACGACATGACCGCAAGGACGGCGTCGCTTCCACCGTCCACAAGGTGGAGCGTCGCGACCTCAAATCCGGGCTTTCCAGCACAGTCCTCAAAGTAGCGCGTTGTGACGAGGACGTTAAGCTTAGCGCCATTCCGTGTTTCTTTGAGGAACATGCCAACGGCTGTCGACGGCGGGGCTGTCCGTACCTTCACTGGAGGAGTGACCCTGGATCCCCATCATCTTCTTCCCCACGAGAGGAGTGGAGGTCGGCACATCGGCAGTCTTCTTTCACCCCGTCCAGTCCTGAGGAGGACCAGTCAGACCAGTGGACTACTGTGGACCAGTGGAGCGACCATGCTGCTACCGCCATGATGGAACCAGGTGCCACCAGCCCCCTGGGAGACGTAGGGGACTTGATGGAGCTGCTCCATCATTCAGGTAGAAGGCTTGGTACTACCAGGTCCATCACCAAGCCCCTGCGAGAGGCAAGGGGGCAACTCCAGCAGTCAGCTAGACCTACTACCACCACCAAGCCCCTGAGAGAGGAGGAGTCCTATCTGCAAGAAGACCCTATCCTAGGGTTGCCGTTGGAAGAATTCCTTTGCTACTTAATAATGAAGAAGGAGGAAAAAGCAGTCTGAGTTAATGGAAGCCAGGATTCAGGACATCTCCAGATTCAGGACATCTCCAGGGGGACATAATGAACTTAGAAAACAACAAAAACAACAAACAACAAAAAACAACAACAACAAAAACGGTCCTTTTAAGGGCCACTTCCTCTCCTGTTGCTGTGACCTTGCCGTGGTGGAGAGGCTTAAGTGACTCAGTGACCCTGTGACCAATGCCCATGGTGAGGGTTCAAGCCCTGACAGGGATTGCTCAGAGGTAAGAGTCCAAACTAACAACAGCAAAGTCTATGTTTAATGAATGTGGTGTCTCATCCTAATATCTTCCAATTGTGGAGTGTCTTGTCTAACATCACTGTGTCTTCAGGCCATAAGGTGCAGCCAATTCAGTCATCTCCATATATGGGGCACAAAAGGGGGCATGCCCATATATGGGCATACCCATATATGGGCATAATGATGACAAGTGATCTCCATGTATGGGCATAAAAGGGACAAGGAGGGGGCATGGTGGCACAGTGAGTGTAGTGCCCAGTGAGTGAGTGTAGTGCCCACTGCCCAGAATAAAAATGGATGCACAATCGTGGGATAAAATAAATAAAAGGGACAAGCACTGGCAGATAGAGATCCCCATACTGTATATGGTCATGTCAATATTCCTCAACCTCTAGTTGAGGAAAACACAATCTTGCATTATTTATGCCATAATACAATCAATCTGTCCTACTACACATGATTAAATTATGTCTTATGAATATTTTAATTTATGACTTCCCAATGCAGTTATGCCCCAATTGTGGAGTGTATTGTCTAACATCAATGTGTCTTCAGGGCAGGCCATAAGGTGCAGCCAATTCAGTCATCTCCATATATGGGGCACAAAAGGGACCATGCCCATATATGGGCATACCCATATATGGGCATAATGATGACAAGTGATCTCCATGTATGGGCATAAAAGGGACAAGGAG
>OOFJ01104551.1:0-10211 GCA_900323375.1 Benthosema glaciale
GCCCAGTCTGTGTCGTCCTTCAAGGTTGGAAGGATGGAGACATGCATGTCATGTACCGGTATGTTATAGACATGTCATTCTTAGTGTACACACTACAACACTATATACAGGCACAAAAATCACACCCGCGTGAAGTGAGGGGCGCTCTAATCATCGCACATCATCAAGTATGGAGGTCCCGGCTTATTGGCCAAGGGTTCCCACCGACATACTAATGCCGATTTGCTCAGACACATGACATAATTATCTGTTCATTATCAATGGCATTTTGAATGTTTGTTCAGACAACACAAACATTAAAGCTGTATATAGGAGAAAAACACCCCTCTGAACTGTCCAGCAGCTGACTTTGTCCTTGGAGCTATTTTTATGGGGTTTTTTTGTCGTTGTTTTTGCCCCAGTTTGCATACTGCATAGCTTGTACGGTACCGCCTTGAACTGCCTCCCCTTTCTTCACACACTATAAGTCTGTCTCACACATTAGATTTCTGCATGGATGGAGTGCAGACATACAGTATGGTATGGGGGCAGGGAATAGGCGTGTGTGTGTGTGTGTGAGTGTGTGTGTGTGAATGACATTCTGAATCACAGCCATGCACGCTTCTGCATCGTTGCAGTCATTTAAAAGAAGTGTCGACCTCAACCCCTAAGCCTGTTTCGCAAGCATGCGCGTGCGACTGCGCATGCACGACATCTCCGATGACACACGCCTGACCTGTCTTTGCAGATGTGCCATTATTCCCTCCCTATTTCCCAGTGGTGGCTGCACCAGCATTACCAGTATATATAGCGGCTGAAAAGGAGGTTTGTAGGTTGGAGATTAGTCCGCAGCAGCTGCTGCTCAGCTGTGGCCCCGAGCATTTCACTAACCTGCTTCTGAACTCGGGTGAATATCCAGCTGTATAGATTAGCGCTGGTATGCTTTTGCACTCTTGCCAGTAATAATGTCACCACCGGGATAAGTAAACATTGTTATTGATATCACCCCGCCCCCGCGCTACCTCACGGTGTTATTTTGTTGGGAGTCAAATTTTTACTTTATGTGTCAACTCGAAGTCATGACTGTCCAGTATTTGCCTGCCGAGATGCCTTGAAAACCTTTACTTATTTTACTACTGGGAAGGAAAGCAATGGCCGAAGGGTGTCTGTTAATCACCTCAGCTTTTCTGAGTATTCCAGTGGAAGGGGTTAAATGAGGTGTGACTTCTCAAAGGCCAGTCGTGTGAGCAGACCACCAGATCTTTGCCACAACATCTGTTATTGATCAGATAGTCCAGATACTTGCTCTGCAAACGCTAAATCCATTATAAAGAGTGAGTTACAAGAGGCTAATTTGAACATTTCTGGAAATGTGTCGTTCGGAAATCCTGACATTCACCTGAATGAAACCATATGTTGGAGCAGAAAGAATTGCTCAAGTCAGCATTTTTTTTATGAGTTCCAAGCGTAGACAACAGGACAAAAAAAAAATCTGTGCTGGAGTCCCTCTTTTTAGAGGGGAGAAAGATGCCAATCTGGGCCGTGAGTCTTTTCCTGGTGTTAAGTCAGGCCACTGGGTCAAGTCGAGCGCCATCCATCTGGGCTCGGTAATCTTTTGAGCTGAATGCAGTGGCCTGTTCCAGCACTTAAAAAGAAAACTAATTGTATCGCTTATCTAGTCATGCCAAAGAGACTTCTTTGATTTGATTGACTTATTTGATTGTTTCTATCAAGACTAAGAGGAATTAAAGTCCCAAGCGTTTCTCATTGAGACGCAGGGTGTGTAGACTGTGTCGTCTAGACTGTGAAGAATGTGATGGTGAGATCGAGACCTATGTAATGTACATACAGTAGTTTCTTGGAAACAGTGGTGGGAAGTAACTAGGTAAGTAATGTACCTTTACAGTACTCTACCTTGAGGTGTACTTTACTTGAGTATTTCCCACGTCCAATACTTTTCCTTCTACTCCAGTACATCTCGGATCCAAATATTGTACTTTTTTGCTATTTATGTGAAAACCTTACCTACCAGTTACAAAGCATACATTAACCACCAACAGCCCAGCCATTCTACAATCTATCTAGCCGATCTACAAGCTCACAATGTGTCGTATCGTGACACATTGTGAGCTTGTAGATCTGCTATTTTCAACAACAACAACAACACAAAAGGTTATACATTTGAAAACTTGAAATGAGACATTCTGCATAATGAGTACTTTCTACTTTTGGTACTTTTAAGTACATATTGATACCGGTACCTTTGTACTTTTACTCAAGTCAATTTTCAATTCCAGACTTTTATTGTAAACAGAGTATTTTATATATTTCAGTATTGATACTTTTTTCCACCACTGCTGGGAACCACTGCAGACCTTGGCCCACCTGGGACCGATCTGTTAACGAGCGGCCTTCACCATCCCTTGATACCCCGCCGGCCCCACAGCTTTGTGTAGACAAAGCTCTCTCCCGCGTCCGATCAGAACACACCAAGCACGCAAGAGTACAACATTACACAGGGATTTACAGAGCATTTTCAAAGGGATTCCTTTGAAGTGCAGATGGAGTCAGGGTGTTCCTTATGGGAGCTATTGTCGGTTGAAATGTTTGCGCTTTCAAAGACGTCTTGGAAACGGATGTGGGTTGTGGATGGTTAAAGTTCGCAGACGGGGGGACTAATTGTTTGAAATAGAATCCACAACTGTGTTTATTTATCCTAACATTTGTCCACATGGTGTTAACGATGGTCGTGTGATACATGGTTGTGTGCTTGTGTGTACGTAAATGCTAGCACAGCTGCTTCTATTAGTTTTATTGCTATCGCTACTGCCAATTATTATCTCCACCAGGCTGAACCGGCCAGGGGTGGGGATTGTTTTGGGCCCTGTCTGTCAGAAAGGCAGAAACCGCCCGTCGTACGAACTCTATTTACTCCCACAGCTTCCTTGTGTCCTGATGGCCTCACCCAATATTCCATTCATTATGACATGTTATTGTTGGCTTGCTATAGGGCTTTTTGCTGCCCTTCAACTCTGATAATGTTGGCTGTGTGAGGGAGCCATTGTGTTGTCACTTTTTATTTTCTGTAGCTTTTAAAATATGTTATTATTTGCCATCGCGTGGAACATCTTTATTGCAAGTTTTGTACTGGACTGTTGTGGCCTTTTCGCCTATATAATACTCCCATGCGGCTGACATGGCTGCTTTTCCTGCTCGAATCGCACTGCCAGGCTACTCGAGTTCTAGTGCTGCTGCGTGGCCTGCTGGCTAGCTGCCTGTGACTAGCAAACACGGTTATGATCATGTGGCCTCTGCTACATGCTAGTACTTCTGCATGCTGAAAGTGCTGAAGAACAAAGTGCTGAAGCGGAGTACTGGAATGGAGTGCCTCGGTCGGAGCGTTTGGTCGGTCATTTTCCGCGGTAGTCCGATCCACATTTTTTTTGGCTGATATTGCTCCGATATCGGAAAGACACGTCCCCATCTCTCCTATGGTACCAACATCAATACAGCATGGACATTGTGGACACAATGTTTTGGGTCTGAGATGCTAACAGTAAATCTCATCGAATGGGGGGTCCGGTGCACAAATGATGAATAAATAATGGATATGAAAACGGGTGAAAACCACTGTTGTAAACGTTCCGTGTCCTGCCATTAGAGGGCCTGAACAATAGCCAGGCTAGAAGTATGAAGAGTGGTCATTGCATTGCACTGTGCAATTCCTCCTCTGGGTGTATGAATAAATCATTGTCTGTAGACATATGGGAGGAGAGGGAGTGAGCTTTTGATGACTCTGGGAGAGGATGGAAGCCCCATAGGGCCTCAAGAGGCCAAGACCCGGCCATTTCCTTCATCTGGCCCAGGCCACACTCCTTTCACTATCGCAGTGATTTATGTGTTTTAGTAAAAGCTGGATGATGTCAGAAAAAATGTAAATAAAATCACAGCCAGCCTGCCTGTCCACCTTTTGTTATATAATGTGAAAAGCTATACGTGAAACGATGGATCCCCAGTGAAGCCAATATCATATCACTCCCCACATGTAAAAAGTGCCACGGAAGCTAACATTTTGGCTATCGTTGAGGAAATATTGTGCAGCCATTCGCATGGCCCTTCAACATCATATAAACGAGTACTAAAGAAATGTATAGTAAAAAGAAAAGGGGCACTTATTTATGGGGGCCAGTTGCATCCATGTGTAGTGCTCCTGAACGTGATTTGTGAAGTTCCCTCTGGTGTTGTGTTTGTGTGGATGTCTAGTTTGCAAGGTTCATGGGTGTCTTTGTGGTGTAGTGGGTCTTGTAGACCAGGCCAGTTATTATAGAGGAATGCAGTTTTGATATTCAGCAGGTGGCCGGCTTTACTCTCACTCCGAGAATCTGGTGAGGTCACCGTTGGAACTTTGAGGTTTCGTGAGTAATGAAATGTCCCTTCATACATGTCCGCGCCAAATTCCTGTCTGTGTGGTGCTATCGCTGGCTATAGTGCGTGACAGCTGATTCCGTTTTTTCTTAGGCCTTAGCCACCGGTCTGGTCTTTGACTCATCTGAGAAATATACAATGTGGACACTGCCCTGGTGTTGTTTTTATAGCCTCACATACGTAACCCCCTGGGGCTTCCATGGGGGCAGTAGATTACATTTAGCTTTGTAGCTAGCTAATTCTGGGACTTCATGTCCCAGAACCTTCCTTTGTCCCTGATAAAATAAAATAAAAGAAAACTTTATTTTTTAACTTTAACGTAATGGATTCTTCAGTTTCATGAAAGATAATACAGTCCTTAATCTGTTTTCCTAACACCAGCCACTGGCAGGAAAAGGGCATATTTGACCTGATTATTTCACAGAGTTCCTGACTGTGACGATACTTTGGGACATATTAACATAACGGATCTTTCCAAGAGATTCTTAATTTTCCACATTGATATTTTAAGAATTGTCCAATGTCCACAAATATGCTGGAATATGGATTATACAAATGTTTTTTTTAGCACACTTCCTTTTGGGTTTGGAACTCTGGCATTTGGCACCCCCTACGTATCAACTTAAGCACATTATTTCCCAAACATTAGCTAAGCGTTAACGGTCCTAATCACATAAACAGCACGAGTACATATCCAGAACCTCTTGTCAGTTTGTCCATTATGATGAACCCCCTCTATCCAATACTCCTCTACGTGGAAAAATGGTTCACTCCTCGGAAACGCATCCACAAGCACGGTGAACTGTATGTCCTGCATTGTGTTGGTGTTTTCCACTTCCATGGCATGGTCCCTGGCTGTATTACAGTACCAAGCTCTGTTCTGTCCATTAGCAGAGAGGCCTTTCACTGGATGCTTTCCACTTTCAACCTCAGTGGTGTACAGTGTCACTATTTTGGACATGTCATTATACATAAAGCATTTCAAATTTGTCTTCGTCGATCGGTCCCCCATCCATGTGTCCATGTGTGTTCTTTGTGTGCACCTTGGACACAGCTTGGCCGATCAGCATACAACATTACATGCACACTCACACTTGGCCGCAGACGAAGGCCACTCCAAATGTTTCAGAACTGACTTATGTGGTTGGTGCTATTATTACAGCTCGCTTTACACTATTTGCGTATGGGTCGTACACCCAAAATGGACCACAACGTCCACAGCCTTTCCCCTTAACTCGATTTTCCACCATTTTGCAATTTGCTTCAAAACAACACATTTTACTAGTACTCATCATGTTTCATTCAGATCTTTCCTATTAAATTCCAGTTGGCAATGATTGCCCATTTTTCCCCCAAAATGGGGGAAAAAAAACATTCATCCTCACTGCGCAACACCATACGATGAAGTAGTACTGATACTATACAGTAAAATCCAAGTCGGTGAAACTGTCTCTACTAATCCATTTTCTAATATTTGTGTAGATTAGAATGTGAGATATGGGATGGGTATTCTGTCAAACACTGAATGCTTTCATTAATCCCTGAAGGACTTGGAGTATAACCGCCTCTGGACTTCTGATAATAAACATCTCTCTAGCCAAACAAATCGCCAGAAAAAGGTTTATAATTTGCATTCCTGTGCTGTGGATCACAAACTGTCATCATATTTTAGATTTCATCATGATAGCACTTGTGTTCCCTCTAAAAAATATGCTCCGAGTCAAATCCCAGAAACTAGGCATATTATTCACTCAACACTTTATTATTATTTATTTATTTTGTCATAGTTTTAGTCGACGAAATGAGCACTGGTAGAAAGTGCTGCAGTGTGGAGTGGAATGTATGGAATGGAGCTGGTCAGTGCATTAATCCAACGAGGGAGCATGGGGCTCAGTAACGTGTGGAGTGGAATCTATGGAATGGAGTTGGTCACTGCATTGAGCAGGGGGGTCAGTGAAAGGGAAGCAATCTGCCCACTGTGTCCAGTAAAGCCACAGTGTCCTGTCCTCGCAGTCTGGTGACCTGTTGGGGATTCCCCATGACAGGACTGGACTAGACTGGACTGGACTGGGCTTGGCCAACGATAAGCACATGTGGCAGGGAGACATTGACAGTAAAAAAAAATCATCAGTGTTCTACAAAAAGCTGTGCACGGTGGGACAGTGGTAGTGCTGTCGCCTCACAGCTAGAAGGTCCTGGGTTCGATTCCCGCTGGGGACGCTGTGGGTGCTGGCGGCGTGTCTCCTCCTCCGGAGTGTCTCCGGGGTTGGCGAAAGGGCCTTTCTGTGTGGAGTTTGCATGTTCTCCCTGTGTCTCCTAGGGTAGGCACCCTCACAAAAAACATGCAGTAATCCTGGTCTCTAAACTGCCTCCCCCTGGCCAGCCGGGGTGCCTGATGGAGGGGAAAGGAACTGGTTGGAATAACGTGTTCCTTCCTAGTACGTCCGGACAGGGAAACTCCCCTCTGTCAGGTGAAAAGAAGCAGCTTGGACTCCTCATGCATAGAAGGAAGCATGAGGTCAGTCCGCTGCCCCCCCAGGTTGGCGGAGGATGTGTAGAGCCCAGGATCACATTAGGTAATTGACACAGGGGTGAAAAATGGGTTACAAAATCGTGGGATAAAGGAAGAGCAAAAAAAGAAGAGCAAAAACTCAAAATGTTTTCAGTATGTGGTGCTGCTGATTGAAATTATAGAAAAAGTTACATTACATCAGTAATGTCCTGTAGTAGAAATGTATCGTATCTTTTTCTTTAAGAACCTCTCCTTGATGGCACTCAGCAGTTGTTGTATGATGCCTTCACAATGCATTTGTTTTGTTGTTCATTTGTCATCTGCTGTGGAAAAACTTGTGTCAATGACATTCTACTCCCTATTTACAGCCCAAAGGCAAGCCTTTTATTCTTTCATGGCAGACAAGCCCAGTGGAGAGAGAAGGGGAACAGGCGGAGAGAGTCGGGGAGTGACATGCAGCAAATCAGTGAGCAGAGAGCGTCTGTTTCCCCCACATCTCCTGACGTCATTATCATTTGTTATGTATGCTGCTCACATAGCCGGTGGAATGCAACCTGACGCAATTTGTGTCTTGTGTTTTGTGCAATAGATCTAGATGTAGATCTGTCTAAATACTCGGTTGATATTTCCGTTTGTGCATGTTATAGGCATTTGAGATTCCTCTTCAACCTTTAGTGAGATTAGATCAAGTTTTGAAAAAGTAATGGAGTCTATCCCCCCAGATTTTCTTTTTTTAAGTAATGATATCATAGTACTGTATATATCCAATTGGCAGTCCTTGAGGCTCCCCAACATAATGGAGTCATGTGAAGCTGGAAAGAACATTATCGATCGTGCCAAACCCACAAAATGGTACTCGTGACTTTAAAGTAACGTTGCAGAATTTAACAGCCCCTGTTTGGCTAGCTCTCGTCCACAAACACACGCACACACGCACACCCCAGAGGGTCGTCCGGCCTGCAAGAGGGGCTAGTAATCATCAGCGTTTTACATTCTGTAGTGGCTGTAAATGTCACAGACAGTCGTGTTGGAAAAGTCAAAAGTGCAACGGAAGTGAGGACACTGTCCTTTGCCTGGCTGGATCCTCGTATCCTAAATCCCAACCAAATGCCAGCTGCTGCTAGGAAGATAGTGGAGAGGAGACACTGGATGTATGGCCGTGACGTGACCGGAGCTGTGTGTTTTGTGTCGGACAGAGATAGGGATGTGAATGTGAATGGCCATGCACCAGCACGAGTGGGGTGGGAGGAGGAGTATGTGCGTGTTCGTGTGTGTGGCACGTTTGCGCGCAGAACACCCCCTCTTATATTCTGCATTATGAGGCCACAGAGGTGTGTGTGTGTGTGTGTGTTTAGGGCCAACACGTCATGTTATTAACGGGAAGTATCTGCTCCGAAGCAGGAAGCCTGTAGTGCCGTCCCCCCGATGGCCCATAAAGCTGTCTCCCCGTCACTTCACGCTGGTCACATGATCATGAGTCATGACCCGCCGCCACCCCCAGCCCAGAGGAACACGGTCAGCATTCTGCTCTGCAGTGCAGACGGCCTTCCCTCTGGCAGAAGAACCCATCCTTGAGGCAACGTGTGTTTTTAGATAGGACGCACGCACGCATACACACACGCATGCACGCACACACACACACACATATACACACACTGTCATGATTACAAATTTAGGTTGAACATTAATTGTCACACTAATAATTGCGTTGCTATTAACGATCAATTGTGTTTTTTTTAAGTATACCTTATGAAGGACGGAGAGGCCGAACGTTATTTATTTTATTTTATTGCTCTGTTATTACATTATTTTGGGAGCATTAAGACAGTGTGCAGGCCTTGTCCTTTTCTTTACAGTTTATCTATTTTTATCCAGCACCCTTCTCAAAATGTTTGGATGCGTGCCGTGCACACCTTGACCGCTATTGCTTTTGGCATAGCTTGCTGAATGACAAACTTCACAATAGATACTTTTTCTCCGGCTCAACAGAGACACAAGAGCTTGTTTAACCACTTATATACTTAGTCGACCGGAGTCCCCCAGGGTTCTATACTAGGCCCCCTTCTGTTGTCGCTCTACGGCAAATATCCTCGGGCGAAAGTAGCTGATCTGCATTTGTATTGTAGATCTGCTATTTTTGCCAAATGTTTTCCCCAGAATGGGGTCGCTAAATGGTGAAAGTAAAAAAAAAATCTTTGAAAGATCACGGCAGCATTATTCAGAATGATGCCTTTACTTTTAAATCCTGACAATCTTCAGCTTGGAGCTTCTCCTTTTCATGTGGCAGCATGAGGCCCCTATACTACGCCCTGCTAAATATGTTGAGTGTGTGTGAGAGATCAATTACCGTTGATTTATTGCACCTTTGTTCTCGCGCAACCGGGTGTAAACCACCCGGGCAGGCACACGCTGTCTTCTCTGCCGCCACAGCTGCCAGGTTTGACGTCGGCATGTTACATTTACCACTTATTAGATCACGGTGACAGTTTGGAATTGAAAGACTTGACTTCAAGGCTTTGAATCATCTCACTGCTACTGTATCGGGTTGACAGGAAGTTTAGATTGTAAAATACCCAAAAGTGAGTGCATTATTTCAAAGCTGAGTCGGCGCAATAAGCCACTTTCAACCTGCGTCCGACCTGTCCAAAGTATTATTCTTTTCACCTGACAGGGGGGGAGTTTCCCTGGCCGGACGTAGTGTTTGGAAGGAACACGTTATTCCAACCAGTTCCTTTCCCCTCCATCAGGCACCGGCTGGCAGGGGGGGTAGTTTAGAGACCAGGATTACTGCATGTATTTTCGTGAGGGTACCTACCCTAGGGGAAACTCCACACATGCAAACTCCACACAGAAAGGCCCTTTCGCCAAGTAACGCATCTCTGATCTGTTACGTTAGTGTCTGACTAGCCTCGGTAGGCTTTTAATTTCGTTCGCATTCGGTCAGTGTTTTGACAAGAAGCAAGTAGCAACCTTCCCTTATGAACCACCCTACCAATTCACTAATGTGTCTGTCAACCTTCCCTTCCCTTCACCAAAAGCAACGAATTTCTCAGATTAAACGCTATAGCTCATTCATTCAATTAGATGTGGATTTCCTGGATGCCACCGATGCTATGGATGATGATGACTGCTGATGTCAGCCCCTCTGACAGCGAGGTACTCACTCATTCTGTCAGTGGCATACATGCTGTGCAGAGACTGAGCCGAGGAGCGCCTGAACCTTCTGCCCCAGCAGTCGGCCAAGAAAGGAATTTCACACACACCCACACACACACACAAAAACACACACACAAAA
>OOFJ01104553.1:10566-24774 GCA_900323375.1 Benthosema glaciale
TTGTGAAGCACTTTGGATAAAATATAACATGGCCATGGCGCCACTTCTCCGTTGAAATCAAAGGATGTTCTGAATGGTGTTCTCTGGCAATCAGGCTTGATAGAAATGCAAAACATTTGTATATCGTCATATATTGTATTTTTATTTTACCAATAGAAAACTGTCCATTTCATCACATAAATGCTACAGTATCATTTCTGTGCCTGTTTGCAGTAAAGCTTTATACTTTTTGCATAGTACTTTTTAGTAAAATAATTTCATCCACTGCTTTATAACTGGTGTAAACTGGTGATGTGACAATAAACTAAAAGTTAAAAATTTCCGTCAACTTCATTTCATATCAAGTAGCCTCGGAAACCCAGACATTTTTATTTCCAGGAAGAAACAGCGGTCACCCTTTGAGTAAAGTTGCCGTATGGTGAGCTCCATAATCTAGCCAAAAAGGAACATTAAAAGTGGTTCTCATGGCTGACAGACTTTAGATCCATCACACGTCAGTCTTTCGAGCAGTTACTATTCACTATTCAGTGTCATATTTTTCAGGTGATACTGAATGTGCATATATGGCACAATGTTAGACTTCAAATTGACAAATTAAAATGTTCATTATTCATGTTCATTGTGCCTTTGCAAAGTCGAGAGTCACATTATAAAAACAGAGACTTACAAATAGAGCTGACAGCAATGATGACTATGATATACTGTGTGAATATGTGGCTTGAACTGGGGAGACATACTGTATGTACATTAATTAGTCTTTCCTTTTGTTACACTGTAATCATTTGTTAATAATTAGGGGACGGAAATATAAGTTTGTGTGGGATTAAGGGTCTGTTCTGTACAATGCTGTTGATTTACCTTTGAATAAGAATAGTAATATGGCATTATCACAGGTTAGAGGTTACCTGTATCAGCTAAACGTGGCATGCACACAAACAATACAAGGTTTTGACTTATGCTATTTGGTAAGCTTATACTACAACAGTTGCATCATCACTATTGTCAAAATGAATACATCTTGTAATTGTATCACTTATCTGAAGCACAAGGCTCCTATCAATTCTGTTGCTAATAAATCATTCATCGCATCGTCACAACAGCAGGGTATTAAATTCCTTCTTCAGAAGCAGTACTAGCTGTACTAGCTGACTGATAAACAGAGGTAAAATGCTCAACAAATGACATTTAAAATGAACAGACCAGCTATATCCATGTGTGCACATTTTATTAATTAAAGTCAGGTAAATTGTATTTTAAATTACCTGTCATTGGTATCTTTTTTGCCATTGATAAATGGAAAATTAGCCTACAATATAAGTTCACATTAATTAGTCCATTTTACATAGTTGTAATGAAGGCATGCAGCTTGACTTGTCATCATATTATGGGCAAAATATATATCATTACATTCTGTTCCTTTTGATTTACCTTTAAATGGGTATGTGACTGAGAAACAGCTAATTTCAACTTTTCCTTTATAAACATAATTTAATTACAAATAATCCTATGCACGTAAGTCATCAGACAGTATCCAAATCCTCAAAAAGGACTTTATAGATAAGTCATCATTATTACAAGTACACACAAGACATTCTATATTTCATAATAGCCAGTTACAAAGTGGAGAAATCATGTCAAGATCAGTCTATGGTCAAGATGGATTTAGGAATGATTGGGGCTGGTAAAGTTTGATTGGATTGCATTTCTTCATTGGAGACTGTCCACACATTTTCTCCTGCAAAAAGAAGAAGACAAGACAATTCAAACGACAAGAGAATCCTCTGGATTGGCATTATAAACATAAGCCCCACGGTGCCTACCCTTCTTTGTCAGTCATCCTGCCGTTGAGCTGTCCTTCTTTGAGGGCCCACAGCAAGACACTATCCTGTCAGCTACATTGGACAGCGCTGAGTGATGAAGATAATTTCAGTTATTCTACACAGCTTTACCTTATACAGCTATACGGCCTAGCTGTACACAGTACAATCCTGTGTGTTCCGTTCAGAGTGTACAAATTGGTAAATTGTCCCTAAGGACTTTATTGCATAGTAACCCTTCTTGTGTTGCTGTCAAACGTGAAGTAACACAATACTACCCCTATCTGGTTTACAGCATTACATTTGTAACAAAGCCTGAAACCAAATATTGCTGCCTTACAGTATAAAGAATATTGTAAGGGTCAGTTAGTTGGTCTAGAAAATGTATGAATATGTCTTGGTAATTGTTATAATTTACAAGGGTGAATTTTATGTTTTATATGTAGCCTATTTAACATGTCTGGTGTCATGTATACTATATTTTCTTTTGGTATTTTCTATTGTTTTATATTCTAGTTGTGTAATGATTAGTGTTAGTTATTAAGTGTTATTAATTATTAACAGCAACATAGAGCTCATAATAAAACTCAAAATACAACAGACAAAAACAATATCGTTTTTCCCAGTTGTTTAACAACTGCAAATGTATCTACAAGAATGTCGTAGGCTACTTACCTGAGAAAATTAGTCACAGCATCCAAAGACACAGAGTTAGTTAGTGGTAGGCTACGCTACACTATAGCCATCTCTCTCCGTTCCGTTGATCTATGAAACATCTGTTGAACTCAGAGTTATATGGTTGAACCTCTATGGGTTGAACCCAGTCAACCTGTTAATTGGAGTGGCTGTCATGGACAAAGCTTGTCAGATAGCCTACTAATGGCACATTTCAGCCAGTAGAGGTCACTAATATGTCAATATTAATAGTAGCTCAATGCTACTGTGTGAATTCCTGGGATCCTGGGTCCTTAATATTATATTAATAACCCTTTAGTTAGTAACACGCATCTAAGAATCAGAATCATGTTGACGTGTATGGCATTTCAAAATCTAAGTTTGATTCATGACTCCAGAAACAGCTGAAAGACAAATCATCGCTGTGGCAAAGTTGAATTTCCCGTTCACAAAAAAAAGCATCAAATCTCTAGTACCACTCTGTGTATTGGACAGGGGTCCTGGATTCAGTGAGTTTACTAAACCTTGTTTAACAACCATAAATTATCTAATGGTTGTAATGTTGTAGGCTACATGAGGAAATTAGTCACATCATAATCCCCATCCCAATCCCAATGATGTTAGGTACTATATATAGCTCTCTAAGCTGTTCCCTGTTGATCTATGAAACATCTGTAGAACCCATAGGTTGACCACAAAGCAAAATTGCTGTTTTTTCTTTATTTATTCAGTTTACTCAAACGTGGCAAAATTAAGTGCACTGGCAAATGAAAAAACAAAAACAAATGTACAACTCCTTTCAATACACACAATGATGCTATGACTGTTGAAGTAGACTTGAAGGTGTGTGAATTACAAATGAAGACAAGATGCAGTATAATAGGATAAGGATTGTATCTTCAGTCACATTTGATGTGCAGTCAGTATTTTCTTTATAAATAATGCTTTTTGTAGAGTATTCTTGACATTTAGTACAGAGGGTTCCCACAGCCTGAAAAGGTTGAGAACCACTGCTGGAACTGTAAGTCACCTGAAACGTCTTTGTCTTTATTAACAGGCCAATCAATTTCCTTAACCATACATATACACCTGATGACATGTTACCCCAACATTTAAAAAAAGAAAAGTGGAAAGCATATATATACACAAACACGTGGAAACATGCACACACATATGAAGACTTAAAAGACTGAAGAATGACAGAAGTAAACATTTCATAGTTGAGCATTAGTGCCACTTTTCATCCCCCTTTGCTTTTGTAAAACTGCCTTCGCCAATCACTGTACTGCCCTATAAAGCCAAAGCATACTTGCACATGTAGTGGAAGAGAAAAATCACTTAAATGTCCTGCCCACTAAAAGTTTGTTAAAATAAACTAAAATCTGCTTGTGTAGTTTCTGTACAACTTAGCAATACTCTGAAATGGTTACTTTACTTTAGGGATTGTATTTTTCTTATTACATAACAATTTAATGTGGCAACGCTTTTTGCCATTTGTATACATATTTTTTGACTCAGATTGTTCAGTTACAGATTAATTATCAACTCCTAACTACTGTTGTATCTCTCTCTCTGTATAGTTCCCTGAATAACTTGCAGTATTGATGTTATTATGGTCCTATTTTGACTGTCATAGTTCAGACAAGAGACTGGATGAAAACCTGGTGGGAGCCCTGGATAGACCGGTGCATACTGTTATCTGTCCACCAGGTAGACCTACGTGCACCTTAAGTGGAGTGCACCACCACTTAGAAGCAGTGGTTGGGCAAAACTAGCAAAATGGAGTTTATCCCTGTAACATGATTGATTAAATGTCACTGTAAAACTTTCTTGTTATGCTACATGCATAGTTAAGTGTCTATTATTCAAGTCAGATTTTTATTGTTTGTCCGTTTAGTTTGTCATGGCAATAAAAAAGGGTAGCAAACACCAAAATGTAAATGTTATGGAATATTATACATGTATGATGAACCGTTGCCATGGGAGTTGGTGTTGTGATATTCCTCCTGTATGAGTTAAGCTGACCTTTGCTGACCCCTCAACCTTCAACAAACTGCAACCAATTGTTAAATTCTGGCTTATAAACTGCTTTGTAAAAGTTCTGTTAACTTTACTGGATCAAGTCACAGTACAATTACTGGAAAGTACAAAATTACAAATAAAAGTTAAGTCTAGCACCCTGAGAGACGATTGAGCGGAGGCCATGAATAATAGAGTCCAGTACACAGACGGAAAGCATCAGTGTTCTGTGATTGGATAACTCTGACAGTACTGGACACATCACTCATTAAATTATTCATATGTCTTCCCCTACCATAATAAAACTAAAAACAATATCACATCCAGCCAACTACCTGAGGTTCCTTGTATACAAGCTGCATAATCTCAGACTCCCAACATGATGTGGAGGATTTTTTTTCTGGTTTTAATCGGAAAAAGGGAGAAATTATGCATAGAGGGCCACTGCTGCATTGTCTGTGATGAGTTAAACTTGAGTAATGTCTTTGTTAGTCACTAATCCCATTTTACACCCGAGATTGAAAAGATGTTTTTGAGCCAAACAACCCTAGCAGAGTCAGACACCCGTTTCAGAGAACTGTCCATTTATTGCCGTGGATGCCAAGCTTTGCAACAACATGCCCAAAGAGCAATGACAACAAATAAAGGGACGATGTGTACCAAATTTATATACTTAACCAACATAACTTATATACAATTCATCCATGTATCCAACTAAAATGTAAGTTAAAGCATTGGCTCACAGTTAACAGAACAGCTAATTTAACTAATAGGCAGATCATTATTTATTTGCATCTGCATTTTTCACAATGTTTGTTTTAAATATTAATATGGCAACAAATTCCGTAATTTACAGTTCTGTTAAAATACAAATAATTGGTCAATCACACAAAAGGTAGAGACCTACTACCTCATGGGAACCAAAACAATGGAATGTCAAGAAAACTGAGGCACACTACAGTGACTGTAGTCAAAAATATTGCTTTTGTGTTTTGATCTTTGTAATTGGGTAAAGAAAAAAAATACACAACCTAAATACAACCTTCCAGCATTATGGGGGACATTTTCATGATTTATGTTTTGCACTGTGCTTCGTCTTTATAGGGCAAGATGTGACCACCACTGGCATAAAGTGCAATCTCCCCATACCTCTACATTATGGTAATGTCTTCTAGGGAGACTGTCCAAAAAGCCTTTACATTATGGGTAATACATTACCCACACTGAAAAGGCTCCCACATAATTTCTAGGGAGACCTGCCTACCCTTCAACTTGGGGATAACAATCTTGTCAGGGACTTGTGTAGGCCCAACTTACAGAATACTGTATATACAGACAAAAAGGTTCTTAGAATGTTCGACACATACATTATCTGGTTGTTTCTCTTTTGCCATTTTGGACTTGAGGTGAGAACATGATGTCACCCCTGCTAACAGCAAGAGTACAATGAGCTCTGCTAGCAACAGACCCCGTTTGTGTCCAACCCTCGAATCACATCACATCCAATGACACGGAGGTTGAAGACAGTAAGTACCGTTGTCATTGTGATGCGGAGTTCAAGGTCAAACCATGTGCTGTACCCCACAATGTGTATACCTTGGAGTGTATGTACTGTATATTCACGTCATTGAGGAACAAGATAACACACAGCTCTCCTCTTTCCCCTCCCTCCCTCCCTCCTCATCTGCTTTCGAACCTGACTCATGGTTTTCCATTGACGCCGTTGGTACAGGTGGCGTTCTTGCTGCGGAACAACCAGGAAGAGAGGAGGTTGCGAGACCTCTGTGGATGTGCAGGGGTCTGTGCCAGGCGAACCATGCGTGGTGAGCGCCACACCTTTATGGTAGAGTCATCGCTAGCAGAGAGTAACAGCTCCTGGTCCGCAGGGCTGAAGGCCACAGAATTGACCACATCGTCGTGGGCCAGACGTGCCAGGCAGATATTGTAGTGGCGGTCCCATATGTATCCATGCTTGTCCTCTGCACCACTAGGGACGGAAAGAAGTACATGGTCAACAGAAACAGTTTTACACCAGTACACGTTCGCTTGCTCTTGCTCTACTACTAATACCATAGCCACTTTTGCAAGAAAGAAAAAAGATGTATCTGCCACCATGACTAGAAAACGTTCCATGGGTCCTGAACAAAGCATAATGTATACATATGAATATCAAATGTATGGAATGACACGATCTGGTGATCAACGTGATACTGCAGCTGGTGACTAACCTGGCAACAAAGTCTCTGCTGACATCCAAGAAGATGAAGAAGCACTCATCATTGGGAGTGAAGGCTCGATGGGCACGCAGGCTCCTCCTCTCCTCCCTGAGGCTCTTCAGGTCAATGACATGCAGGTCAATCTCCTCAGCGATGGGAGGTGGGGACATGGGGTCAGAAATCACACACCCTGCTGGCCACGCTCGGCTGTTCACATAAAGATACCTGGCCATGATGATAGGTAATGAAAGAGAACAAAAACAATGTTAGAAAGCGCGCTCTACTCAGGGGGAGTCCTGAGGGGTAGTCTCTGTAGCTGGGTGCAGATTCTTGAAGATACAATGAAAAATGATTATCCACACTGTCTGGAGTATGGTTTCTTTCGGCACGTCAGCCTTCCTCAGCGTTTCAAACTCAAGTAACAAAAGAGGACAGGGTGGAGGACAGTAATATTATCTGACAGAGGCATACAAATCATATGACAGGGCTACAAAATGGCAGCATCAGCTTGAGTGGCTAGAGAGGCCAGGCCGTCTTGGAATCTGAAGATCGCCCATGTGTGCATGTGTTCTGCAAATGCAGAAAAGTAATTTCTCCTCCCCTGGGGACCAGTGGAAATACTCCATAATATGGAAATGAATTGACCATGTGCCTGAAATCAGGAGATTTCTAGGAGAGAGATAGGCTGCTTGCATATTCATTTGCTCAATTTGCTTCGAACACTGCTTTGTGAATACCATTAACCAACCTCTTCATCTTCTTACCTGTGATCTGGAGAAAGGCCCATACCAATTATATGGCCATGGATGTCAATCACATGGTCCAGTGAATCAAAGAACTCATCTGAGCTCCGCTCCTCGCCAAGAACAGGTCCACAAGTGGTCATCTGTTCAGGCATGATCCGCTTAATACCTAGAGGAGACAGCAATGAGAAAAAACTCTCCACAAGCCATTCTTATAAACCCTGATTAAAGGCACATTATTTGTTAGTTTATCAATGGTAATGGTGATAATGTGGCCAGGCCAGAACTAACAATCTGAATATTTTTGATGACATACACAGAATATACACATCTGAATAGCACCTAAATTAATAAATACACATAAATAGCATTATTATCTACAAACGTTATATATAAGCATAAGCCTATAATATGAACTACTACAAGTCGCTTCAAGAGATTCCCCCGTCTAGTGAATGATGAGGGCAGGCCAAAGAGTACACTAATCACATGACCGCAACAATCAATTCTCCAGTTCTAGGAAACACAGAATGAAGGGAAGGACCTTTTTCTTATTTTATTTCCACTCAACAGAAATGGTATAGTAATGACATAGTTCAATGTTGAAAATAAGTGCCAGCAGGCCAGCTGGTTCTAACATATTAACACACTTATGGTACAAAGACTTCACATGGAGAAATGCATCGTAAAGATAATAATGATCAGTCAGTGAATGTGAAATTATATACTATACAAAAATAACAAGCCACAGCAGAAACTGAGGATGACATTTGCATCATGAACCCATGACATAAAGCAAAATAAATTCTCAAGACTGAAAAGTGTAATGATGATGTTTTAGGCTGACCAGCTGAAGAAATCATGTTTCTGGAAGATGCTTCTAAACTTGTATTCTATTGCTAGTTCAAATACTATTTCATCTTAAAATAACGAATGACCGAAAATAACTAATGGCCGGAAATTGCAGATCTTCAAGCTCACAACTTGTAGATGTGCTATTTTCAGGTGCGCAGCATGCTTTTTATAGAAGACATGCTGGGCTTCTATGGAATCCAAATGACTGAAATCAGTCGTGGCGACTTGAGAACTTTAATCCATGCATGTGAACCAACTGTGTTACATTCATGGTGGAGTCATAATTGACTCATGTGAAGCCTCCCATACCTATCTGGTGAGGGGAGTAGGTAAGGCTGCCGGTGGTGAAGAGCAGGTAGGTCTTGTCCTCGTCCTCGTCAGGGGAAGAAGGGCCCATATGAGTGGGATCAGGGGCCTTCGTGTGGGATCTTCCCATCATCCGGGCCACCGTGGCCTCAATCTCCCGTTCTTCCGTGGTCCCTACATTCTGACAACCCTAAAAAAACAGAACAGTCAGGAAGATATAGTTGCAAGTGGCAAATGCATTTTATCTGCAATATATTGAGTTTGATTTCAATGTGTAATTACGTTTTTAGTCATTGTGAATCACTTATTTTACAAATTCACTAAAATAAAGCTTAAAGTCGACCCAGGTCAAACCCTTTCTTTCTTTTCTATGCACTTTATGATGAAGGGATAAACGCAATGTTATGTCAGTCTGTCACACCCAGATGTAACTAATAAAGAAACCTTGAACCAAGTGTGAAGGTGCCTTGAAGCTCGACTTTAATCAACGACTGAACAGTCACATTATACTGTACATCACCTGTTTTACATGATCCAGCCCTGAAATAGTTTGCTGTGGAACGTGGGCACCCAGTAGCTTGGGCGCTTTATGGTTGTCGTCGTCATCATCATCATCCTCTTCTTCCTCATATTCTGTGCTGCCCAAATCAAAGAGCAAGGGTTGGTGTTGCTGCCCCTTGTGGCTTTGGACTCCAGCCCGGGCCTGCGATTGAGCCTCATAGTCCAGCAGTAAGTCTGGGTTGTCATGGCGACGACAGTGTGCCACCATCACTGTTCGAATGGTGCTGGCATTGACATTCTGGATCTTAAAGAGGCGCTTTACCACATTGACATTCTCTGATTCAATATCCTGATAGAAATAAGAAAGGCGGATGAGAGATCTTATTCGCATTGGATAGGTAAATTGATGTTGCAGCTGTGCACTTCTGACTTTCTAATAACATTTACCAACATGGCAGACAAATTGACATTTAACACCCATCTATAGTTCTTCTGATCTGATAAACATTTCTTAAACCAAGCTCAAAAATTGAAATTACAGTCCATATGATCAAATCTTGACTAAAAAGGGAGAATTTACATTCAAATTTGTGGAAACATAACTGTCCTATCTTCTACAATGATAATGAAGGTTGGTGGGATCGTGTTGATTCAGGTCACGTGAAAGACTTACGTTGTGACAAGCAAAATCATTTGTGAATATAAACTATTTAGCATTACTTGCTGCTTGAACATACTCAACATAGTTTGCTTTCACAAATGTGTTTCTGACCTGGAAAGCTTTATTGAGCCACAGCACAGAACAGGAAGTCATGTTTCCAATCCAATGCAGCTTCCCAGATATTAGGTGGGTCTCATTCAGCCAACAGCCAAACACATCATAGGGCTTGTTCCTTACACGCGACAACAGTGTGTAGTTTTCTGTAGGATAGAAATAAAAACTTGTACCGTAAGTGCTTTACTGAGATCAGATTTTTGGGATGGATACTAGCACGAGTGTAATGTTCTGGGTGAATGGTCAGTGGCATGGATCATGAAAGAGTTGTGCAGTGTTAAATGTTATAGCAGTTATATGTTCACACTCATTATTTATTACAATGTGTTTTATGACACATACAGTATAGTTGTGACCGAAGGTCGCAGTTAACTAGGAAATCGTGCATTTCCTGTCAGTGTGTGTGTGTGTGTTTGTCACATCCCAGGTGAGAGAGCATGTGACATAATTCCCCATTTAAGGAGTCACCTAAGCCTCCATATATGTCACGTATCGTGACATGACATATCCATATATGGTCAGGTCACGTATATGTCAGTCTGACATCACGACACGGAGAAAATCACGACACTGACCTCATCAAACCCTGAGATCTCCATACTGTATATTGAAAATATATATTCTGAATATATAATATATATTCCATATGTTGATCTGACCTTATCAAACCCTGTAGAGTACACTCAAGACATGCTCCTTATATGGACAGTGTAGAATTCATTCCATATGTAGATCTGACCCCCATGCTAAAGCACCAGCGCTTGTCCAGCAGTCTGTCAGCAATGAGGTGGTTGCGCGCACGCAACCTCCCCCTTTAGGCGTCTTACGGGTATACCATATACACATTTGGTAATGAGGGATACCTGGAAGATAATCTAGTACTCTGAATTGCCTTTGTGTATGAAATGTTCTATACAAATACATTTCTCAGTCAAACCTCACTCCACATTATAAAGGAAAGAGAGAAATAGGAAAATAAATTATGTAATTATGATGCATCAGTGAATGTGTGCATACCGTACAGTACATTTACGTGCGTCAGAGAAGGTCCATTTCTATTGGCAACGCCCCACACCACACCACATACTTGTGCTGCTGTTTCCACCAAAAGGGTCTGAAAAGGGTGCCAATTTATCCTGTGTGTGACTGCTGGTGTAGAATGGGTGAAAGACTCTGCTGTGTGTGTCTGTTTACTCTGGCAGTGTACAGAACCAAATTGACCCACCACCACCACGGTCCACCAGTTCCTTAACACGCACATAAATACTATGGCACAGTGCAGTAGGCCGGGGGTGAAACTCTTTCAAAGATTTGGAGAGTAGACAATGATTGTTTTTGTCTAGTTTGGGTACTCAGGTTTAGTTACTTTCATTGAGTGTTTTTGCTCAGTAGCAGGACAGCTAGCCTACATAGGTTAGGGGGGGTACTGCGATGGGGTACTTTTGTATAATGGAATGGCTAAACTGGCAGTGGAATGTGCCGTTCCTACCCATACTGATGACGGCGATTTCTCCAGATGAGGAGTGGTGTGTGCCCAGGTAGACCCCAGACACCAGGAGAAGGCTGTCATCCGCGTTGAATTGGGAGAACTGGGTGTAGCCCCAGTTGAACTGACGCATGCTGCAGCTGTGTACCAGTGAGATGGTGCCATCTGGCCGCTCTGTGTCCCATAGCTAGGCCAGACAGAGGAGACAAGAGGAGTTGAAAGAAGATGACAATGAAGAGACAGTAATTGTTGTGGTACAGATAAATATACATAGATAGATATACTATAGATAGACAGACCAAATAACATTAAAAAAAAATCACAAAAGGATAATATCAATAGATACCTTAACAGTGCAGTCTTTGGAGCAGGATGAGAAACGGTGACCCCTGTGGGAGAAGGCCAGGTGGAGAACTTGGTCGTGGTGCTCGGTCAGGGTCTGAACCTCCTCACATGGGATACAGTCAAACAGACGTTTGAACTCCCTGAACCAGGACACAGACGCTGCGGGAAATACATTCAGACGGGAGGAATTTAGGAGTGTAAACCAGTTTTTAACATCTTCTGTAGACAGACATACTGTAGACGTCAGCTAGTATTAACAAAAAAGCAGATTTTACAAGTAAATACATTTAGTCAAATGATTCATATTTTGAATGACAATGTCCTCCTTTACCTGGGTGTCTAGGTACAGAGCGAGGGATGCGGTAATAGCTGTAGAACAGCTCCCTCCACAGGAACTCATCTCGGGAAACGGCCAACCACTGTCTGCAGGTCAGACCAGCGTTCAGCACAGCATCATGGGGCAAGTGTAGGAAGATCTCCAAGACCAGGCTGTCCGGCAGGGCTGGATCACAATCCATTCTGGCATCCTGGGAAACACAAATTAGATAAGTGAATGGAACTTTCACCATTATATTACAGATATGTCATAAATGGAAGCAATAGAGCATCACAGATTTTATTCTTACAAATGATTTGATCGGCCCAAAACATTGTGTTTATTGTCATGAGTCGTCTCTGTCTGCGGTGTAAACGTCTTTATATAAATACATTTGTGCGGTTTGGGCCTTAAGGGACGTCAATTGAAGTAAACATATTTCAACAAAAGATACATTATGATAGGACATACAAGTAATACTAATGCATAATGCTGATATTAATGGATTATGTTCTGTGTGTAATGTTTACGGCCCCCCTGCTACCACAAATAACCCAACCCTCCAATACGTAGTGATTCTAATTTCAGCCTGGCAACTGGGAGATTCTAACTTGAGTTACACTTACAGGGATCACCATACCACCTTTCAGTCGTTCACTGCAAGGCTGTTATATGGTGCTGCAGTCTGAGCAACTTGGCTAAAAAAAATATTTATACTATACATGCCAAGCATATGGATCTAATCAAATGTCATAAGGCAAATCAAATGTCACAACGAAAGCATTAAATTCAGTATTCTAGACAGACTGACACATTGTTGTCAAACTGATGTGGGTAACAGACATCTAGTCTACAGAATACAAACTAAAGAAAACAAACAACTAAGTACAGCAAATACACCAATTAAGGCTACCACTTGCAATTCATTATTACAACAGTACAAAGCTTTAAGAACTAAACAAGTCTGGGAGAGTGGACGTAAACAAAACATCTGGTCAAGCAAACTGGATGTAAACAGACGGAAGTGTCAGATAGTTGCCCAAGCCAAAACCTTTGCAATGCAGGGAGGATTTAAAAAGCCCTTAGTTGACACATTTTATTGTCAACTACGAAAATATTAAGACCCTTCATAAGTTTAGCAACTAACTACAAGTTAGGTTTCCTTTCCAGTTTCACCATTGGCATTAATTAATACGGACCTAAAATTATATATCATCATAACACAAGACGACAATTTTACTTCATAGATTTAATAATATAACATTTCACTTCGATCGTGTTGTTGAGTATACTTGAATTCACCAAAACAATGTTAAAATTAGAGTAGACAAGCATACGCGGATTTGATCGCTAGCAAAAAGGTGGCTAACTTGCTAGTTAGCTAGCTACCCGACATTCATCTAAAAAAAAACCCTGACATTTGCATGATTATTTCTGCCTTCAGTTCTTTCTATCGACAGGATTTGTTTCATATAGCTTCAATCAATCAACTTTAACTGTGTGAAGAGTCAGACACACACGGCTATATATACATACCTGCAGCTCGTCCGACGAGTTGAACAGAATAACAGAGGGCTAACGGTAGCAGAACTAACAGTCACTATCAAAACAGGACAGAAGTCTATCCCCAAACCGACCGGTGAATCAGTTGCGTCTAGTGAGCTAGGATAAGACTTCCGGCGTGGGCGTGGCTTGGAGCTAGCTAGGATTAGGACTTCAGAATAAGACTTTAAGATCTCGTAATTAATGTGTTCTTTTAAAAGTCATACATGTAATGTATTGTACTACTATAGTATCTAGTGAGCTATCTACAAGCTCAAAACACAGTGTGACACGATTTGAGCTTGTAGATCAGCTATTTTTGCTATATTCTAATTGAAGTCCCTTTTTTTATTGAAGTATTTTTTTTTAATTTGGAATTGTAATGCTGGAGAGTACTTTTATTCTGAAGGGCCAAGCCACCGGAAGTCTTATCCTAGCTCACTATAGACGCATCTCGGTGAATCAGACCCTTGAACAACAACAGATGCCAGAGTTGTCGCTCAAGGCATTAGCAATCATCAATTCCGTGGTTCCCAAACTTTTTCATGTCAAGGACCCCGAAATTGACACTATATAATTGGCCCGCGGACCCCCCCCCCCCATTTGAAAACA